>JAPDSC010143478.1:0-25549 GCA_026290005.1 Latrodectus geometricus
TTCATTAGTTGTGTTCTTAGTAATAAAAAAGTGTATTTAATTACATGCTATTAAATTTTAAAAAAAACATAAAAATAATGAAAAAAGACTTCGATTCATTTTTAACGTTAGAAAATGGAATTCTATATTAACCGCTAAAAAAAACCTGAAAGAATGTCCATTATATGCGATAGTTAATTTACAAAATAAAATCCCAAAATAAAGTTTTAATATTGACCAAATAAATAACAATAACTTTTTTTTCAATATGAAAATTTATCTATGTATTTTTCTGTATATTCATAAACTATTTGCTTTAGATGGTCCTATATTTCATTGATTATGTTCTTAAAATGAACCTTCTCTGTTTCTGTTTCGATCATTCGAATTAAGCACTCGTTGACCAAAACGGTTTCGATCTCAAACCAATCACAGTGGATGTAATTCTCAAAATAACGTAATAATTTTTCACAATTATCTCCTTCTCCAATAATAACCTAAAAAGCTGCTTTAAGTTGATTGAATTAAATGTGCATTTTGTTTTAATCCACTTTAAAGACTTGTTTTTGTTTCTTGCGTGTTTTGTTTTACAGCAACAAACAAAAATAGCATTTTCATTGCCTGGTTTTGCGATATTATGCATTTAATATCTTCAAAATTTCTTTCATAATCAGGATTATATTTAAATATTATACATTTCGTTTCATTCATTTAGTATTTCATATATAAACATTTCGTTTGAATATCGACAATGTCCTTAAATATATTGTATTTTCTAACGAAATCAATAATATCAACAGATTAACTTTGTAATTTCTAATAAGTTAGTAATAATGAATTCTTTAAGCAAACAGTTTCATCAATATTTAGGTATTTGTTCCCATGGAATAGCCTAATCATTGTTAATTTTTTTCAAGTATGTTGTATTTTAAATTGATTTAAAATAAGTGATTTGAAATAAATAATAATTATACTTTGTTTTCATTAAGAACTTTAAAACTAACTTATCGCAAGATTTTCTTCATTAAAACCACAAATTAGTTTTTATTTACTTTCTAAACCAATTCTCAAAATAAAAATTGAGACATTTTTTTTAGTTATAGCTTAATATAATTGAATCATGTTCATTTTTGATATAACCAGTGGTCTTTATTTTATCCAGTTTTGCTCTTTGTAAATGAAACTAAACCCAAAATTGTTCGACAATTTTTTTTATCAATATTTAACTTTTTCCATTTTACTCTCAATGTTTTTTCCCCACACATATTGTACCAATTTACAATAATTACATTTTATTGAATAAATATTGCAAACATACATTATGAGAGTTTGTTTTCACAAATTACCGTACAAAATCGAAAAAAAATTGAAAAACGATACAAATAGTTAATAATATAATTTAATACTGTGTTGAGATAAAATTTCACTAACTTAGCAGTGATAAAAAAATATATTTAGTAAATATCGAAACTCTTAAAGTTAACAGCCGAGCTACCAGCTGAATGGTTAGCGTTCTTGCTTCTTGTTTAACAAATACAGATTATGAGCTTGATTTTGGACCTGAATGTTTGTAGTGATTAATAATCCACTTTAAACCGTAGGTCCCAATCTAACTAGACCTTCATTAGCAAAAATGGCTGTTGAATGTTAAACCAATCATTAAGCTTATATTTAAGAACAGTAAATAAAGTATTTAAGTTAATAATGTTATTTTTTTCTAATCGTAACGAAAAATTCTCATGTTTGCTGGTAAAACTATTCTCCCGTGGGAATCAGAAGATATAATGTTTTAATAACAAAATGAGATGAAACAGAAAGAAAATAGTAGTTTTCACTAACTTTCATAGATAATCATTTGGTAGAACATTTAGTGGAATATCAAAAAATATTAATATATAACTCTTCTTGAAAAATTCGTTAAAAGTTAATCATTCCTATATTTTGAACTTAAGCAATTCCAATATTAAACAGCCGATAGAAATAAGAAAGTAACTCTCTTTTTATAATGATATACATGCATAACGATGTGGAGAAGCCCTGAACTTTACCAATTGCTTAACAGGTTTAAACTCATCAGTAGAAGGACCCTAATACGAATGACTTTATTTGAAATAAAATTAAGGTGATAATGGTGAACCTTAAAGCCTGAAGACTCTCTGAGCAGTAGAAATCTACATCACAGTACAATGACAGTAAAAAATAACTATTGGAATACAATATTGACTATACATTGACGAAATGATACTTTCAATAGGGAGAAAAATAAAAGAAAGTGAAGGTTAGATTCCTTGATTAATAAAAAAAATTGAATTTTAAAAAGAAGAAAAGATTGATATACACGAATACACACACATAAATATAAAAATATGCACATACATATAAACATACACATATACATGTATACACACATACATACATATAAACATACATACACATATACATACATATATGTTATTCGAGGGGTTTGTTATATACATAGACAATGAGTAAAAGTCCAAACTCATTTACATGAAGATTTCGCTACTCTGAGTCTAGATATGAATCTATAGTGCTTATGTGAGTCTGCTGACGTGGAGCTAAGGGATCTTTGCACATTTCTAGACCTTTAATGCTCAGATGGTTCAGTAGTTTGGTAAGAGTGCTTCTTCTGAATTTTTCAGTGATGCAGTATTTTATATAAAGTTCATCAGTTTGAGTGGAACTTCTCTTAATATGATAGTCTTTGGTCATTGGGCGCTGTTCCAGGTAATGTAGAGATGTTCCCACCTGCCCGCAGACACAAATGGCATCTACCTTTACCAAATCTATGAAAGTAATAAGGAAAATGACCGTGTGTTGTTATTACGTAAGTTAGAAAGGGATTTGCACAGCTTCTATCAGTAGATAATTTTGGGAAGAGCTTATGAGTAAATCACCCTGTGTTATAATCATTCCAGAATTGTTGCCAATATTTGTGAAGTTTTTCTTTGAGTATCCTGATCAAATGGGATTTTGGTAAGGGGTGTTCTGTTAGTGGTAGATTTTTATTTGAAGTTGCTTCTTTAATATATATACTTGATAGAGAAATAAAAAACAATGATCTTCTATTTATTATAACCTTAAATAACATTACTTACTTATTTCAATGAATAAGGAATTCCAATCTACTGCAGGATGCTCTAATATAAATACTAATTCTCATTAAATTAAAAAAAATATATTGATAATTGAAATTCAAATTCTACTTCAGTTTTGATAAAATTTTGTCTGAGAACGTGACACAAAGTAAGATGTGTTAGATTGTACTTGAATCTAATTGTAACATCTTTGCAACCTTTTTTGCGAGCTTTTTGAAATAGCACTTAACAAAAAGAATAACAAAAAGAGTTATTTCCCTAGACAAACATGATTATTTCGAAAATAAAAACTGTATAAAATGTATAACTCTGATGTGACGATTTCATCGAAGAAAATGAAAATTAGGGGGAAAGTTATCGTCTTATGATTAATTTAATAAAAAGCAAATAGCGAAATACTACCCAACTCTAGTTGTGTGATCTACGAGATTATTATGTACTACATGGGTTTCAGTCATATCGCACAATGCTTGTACTATACATAATCCAGATTAAATTAGAAAGTTCTACGGTTTGTGCTGTTATTAAAGAGATTTCACTCCAAGCACATAACGATGACCACTATAAGCATTCTTCTTTATGAATGTTTGATGAATGAAAAGATTCTAAGTTATCTCTAATTTAAGTAACTCTATTATACTGGTTCGCATTTGAATTGATTTTTCATCAAAGGTACATGTTGACGTACTTATTGTAGATAAGTCCTTAATAAACAGAACCTCTGAAGTTAATGTTATATTCTAACTAAAATAGGGTGCTAGTTATATAACATACAGATTACTTTTACGAAGTCTTGTAACTGACACTGGTGACAACTTTTAATCGTCATGGGCTGAGCGCTTTGTAAGCATAATTTAGAGTTAGAAAAGGTTGTATAAGTTAACATATAAAAGAAAAGCTTATATTCAACTATCTGGCAATCTGTCTAGTTTTAATATGCTTCTAATTTTTCTATAGTGTTTCATGGTAGCTACCAGATTTACATATTCGCGTTAAACTATAACGATTTAGTTCCACTATTTTGGAACATAAGATAGCATATATTCAACACAAAAAATAACAGTGTGTCTGTAACAAACGCTAATGGTAAGTGAATGCTGGAGATATAAAAGACGCCATTGTCTACAATAATTTAAAAGATTCTGTTATCACAGTACAGCCAATAATCATTGTTCTTCATATTATAAAATTGTTCAATAACATTTATTTATAACTAATATAACTTAATATTTCATTCCAATTGTTTAATTTTAAACATATCTACTTTACCTTTTTTTTTTAATTAGTATTTTTGAAAATGTTACGTTAACGGTATTTATTTATTCAAAAAGAATTTAAAAGAAAATTAGACCTATCAATCAAATTTTACTAGTTCCAGTTATTTAAAAATATTAACATGCAAAGAGTTTTATAGAAATCTTTAAATATCTCATTACTGACGAAACATTGTTAAATCAGTGAAATCTTTACGTTGATTGTTATTTAATTTCAAGTAGTCTTCGCGTAAGATAAGTTAAATGAAAATATATTAATCAAAAACTGAAATTCTGATACAGATATTTAAATATTCACTTTCTTTGTTTTCGATTACGAAATGTAATATTTTATCTTGTTGTAGTTAAAATGCTATCAAAAAGAAATGAAGAAAATCGTTATCATTTACTCATTGAACAAAAATATAATTTTGATTCACAGGAAAAGTGCTCGTACGAATACATATCATGCTAATCACTTAACATTAGCCAGCTGAGAATTACTGGGATGAAATCCGGTCAAGTGTCAACACCAGGCATCAATTAATCAATGAGTCCTTTTAAGCAAACTAGTTTCTGGTTTTGTTGAGATGAAATTTAAATAGTAAACATAAATCTAGAACGTGGATTCATTATTTAAATTAGATAAGTTAAGTAATATTTAAGATAGAATTCAATGATATTTGATATAGTTTATACACAAACTATATTCAGAATATCACATACATGTACATAATTACTTATGAAAAAAAGTAATCAACTGTAAAAAATTTTCTTATTAATAATTTTAAGGAAACCTTATTTTAACCTTAATAGTCAGTAAAATTTAATATTTCTTTAATTCTTTGCTTTTCTCTTTTTTTTATTTTACAAGACGAAGAACACCATATATCTGTCAAAAAACTATTTCATCCCTAATTAATATCAAAATCATTACATCATTTAAGTGTTTTGAACTCCGTATTTAAGTATTTTGAGTTTTAAATGTTAAAAATGACTTTAAATTCATTTTAAAATTATGTTAAATTTATTTTTAATTATTTAACTCTCTCTTAGAAAAGCAAAATTTAAATTCTAATTTTTTTTTTATTTTTTTTATTTTTTTAATTTTTTTTTTTAATTTTTTTTTTATTCTTTTTTATTTATTTATTTTTTTTAAACTTAAATTAGAATTCAATTTTTGTTTGAATCTGAAGGTTTTATACAATTTGAAATTGATTAATTGAATTTTTTTACTTAAATTTATTAGAAGTTCCATTTGAAAATGTTTTTACAACAATTGCACTAAAAAAAAATTTTGGAACATAAAATTGTAAATATTTGCATGACAATAATGTGTAACAATTTCATGACAATAATTCATAAAATTACCCTCGTTTGTGTGAATAACCAAAACTTTCAACATGATCTTTATCGTACAACCATAACCGTAGCTGCACGCCTACGAAAAGCATTTTTTCGGGGATTGTTTTATTCCAAAACTAGGGAATAATTCACCACTCATTTTTCTTCACTCCACCCATCAAAATCTATGTCAACGCTCGAATTGTGGTTTCACAACAAAAGCTTTGCTAAAGTATGGTCGCATTTAGTTAAATTGTGTTCCCGTCGTCACTAACACGCGAGTTGTGTTGTTCGTCACTTGTTCGAAATTCTCACCTTTTTGGCGCAATTTACTCCAACAATTGTTACAGTCAAGAGAAACAACAATTGAATGAAAGGCTGCTCGCATAAAAAAATGGAAGAACACACGGAAAATTTATATTATTATCTATTTTATTTGCTTGAAGTTTCGCGCTGTTCACACACTAGCAGATGTTATCAAAGGCATGCGTGCAAATTGTTTTCTGGGGCTGCGTTGCAACGATAAATTTAAAGCCAAAACAAAATGCATCGACTGAAAATAATGACTACTTTAGCAATTCTCTTAATTACGGTTTTAAAATACCTCTAATTTACCTGATATTATAGTGATTTAAGTACATTTTTCGTTTGATATTATTGTTGTCTTTGTCTTTGCAGACAAGGATTTCTGGCATTATTTCCAGTTATTAATCTCATTTCTTAATTATCAATTTGCATGACATAAAATTAGGCCGTCTGTTACAAATATAGGGGATTATATTCGACACTATTCAGAATTCTCACTAATTTTTCATAATTCATCTAAACTATTAATTATAAACACTACAGTATAATTTCAGAGTATTTTATTATATACTAATTAAATAAACAGGATAACAGCTATTCTATTTAGAATCTCTAAATCACTTACATTATCTAACTTATTTTTAACATCTGATGAAATTAGACAACCTCACTTCTGAAATTAAAACTTTACGTATTTTAAAGATACCAAATATTAATAAAGGTTTCCTTAAAATCATTAATAAAGAAATTACCAATGGAGTGAAGAAATAGCCGTCATAATCTATGAAATGCTGTTATGGTGTTACTAATGATGATTGGCGAAGACAAGCCTGCCATCTATGACTGGGCGAATGAAGTCAGAAAGAGCGTCTTCTATTTATGACAGTGCACTCCCCGACGAGGGGGGAAATAAGAATTTCGTTAATAGATGGCAGCATCATCTGGGTTTTCGAATTTAGTAAATAGGAAGCCAGAAAAGATCTAACATTCCGAGAGCTTTTATTTTAGAATGGAAGACATTGCGACCACGACAAATTTTTTATGCCCCAGTCGCCATTAGTGAACATGGAACTGTTGATATAATCATTAGTGATAAAAGACGAATACGGTAAAGAAAAAATATGCAATATACTTATATTAATAAATAAATCTGCAATACCATGCATAATTATTAAAATATTCTGTTCATAATCGTTGCATTATAATAAAAGATATTTTAATGGAAATTTAAGCCTTAACTACCTCAAATCTCATTATGATATATTTGATGGATCACAAATTTTAAATTAATATTCTTATTCCCAAAAAATGAAGTTCATATGAGAAAAAATGTAGATTTCCTATTTAAACAACTGAACATTTTATTAAAAATTTTATTTCCTTTTGATAAAATTATTTGATACCTTTTTAATAAATATAACAGTATGAAACAGTTATTAAAATACCGAACCTCTTAATAATATACAAGCTTAGATTAATGCCGAAAATTTTATCAATATTTTGAGATTACATTTTCAAATCGTTTCTGATATACAATGTATTTAGGATAAAATAAATACAAGACTTCTTTAATACAAATAAATAGCTTTAAAATTACCTCAAAAATATTGTAGGGACAAACAATACAATTAAAGAAAATTTTATAAGGTATATGAGCTCACAAAAGCTTAGAGACGAATTTATCTTACAGTTTTCAAGCATTATGTATCAATACAAAATCTTCGTAGAGATTTACTAGAATGTATTAAAAATTAATCAGAAAATATATTAAATATGTATAAAAACATAGTTTTTATAAAAAAAAATTATTATTAGATCTATATTTCGCACGTATGCTCACCATTTGTTTGCCTTTCAAGTTATGAGATATTTGAATAAATAGCAATAAAAATATATAGAAGCTTATAAGCTATAATATATTGGTTTAAAATTTTAAAGATCAATCCAGTATTTCCCATTGAGCAAACCAATCTATGTGAACATTGATTGTTCTGTTAACTAAGGGATGCTTAACATAATTAACAGACTCACACAAATTTGTAACTTTGATGATGAGATATATTATTTGCTAGGAGCATCAGTAAATATTTTTGACTGCATGGAATCAAATTATTCGGTGAAAGTAACCCTGAGATTGATTATTTGAAAAGATTAATTTATCTTAAAATCTATTAGGAGATTAGAAACCAGGTACACATCTTCATATAGTTGTACAGATAGTAAATATGTTTTCATCTGAAAGGTTAAGGTACATAGTAATATTTTTCGAACCATTGATTCAGAATATTCAACAAGAGGAAATCCACCTCTACCATGGGCATTTGTAACCGATGTCTGTAAGCATGCGCTTGAAAAATAGAATTGCAACTTCAGGTCAAAAGTTCCCTGACAAAGACATACACAAAGGAAATCTGTATGAAAGAGAACCAACCGTTTGCGTGCTGCACACATTAAGTCAAGAGAGAGAAAGTTCCAATTGGTTGCGTCAGTATGACCACAAGTTAGCTGATCAATAGAGAAGTGTTCTTACGAATAAAAGAAATTTTATCCTCCAAAGCACTCAAAGATTTTTTTTACTTTGTTTTTTGGCCATTTAAAATGACGTGTTCTTTTTATATGGACAAATATTTCATTTATTTATTATGAATGCTATTAAACTATAAGTAAATGTGTACTCGCTTTTGAAAAAATTGATTTAATGTCCGAAAAATGTGAAAAATTATCTTAGAATCAGTTTTTTTCTCTTAAATTTCCTTAGAGGATTTTATCATATGACATTAATTAAGATAAAAAAAAATCGAATATAAAAGGAAACAAGAAATGGTACATTAGTTATGATATTTTTTTAAGCAGAATTATATTTGTCTACTACTCTCTGATAATACTACTTATCTATTATATTTATGAATAACATAAAATTATGAATTTTATATATTTTAAAAAAAATTTTAAAATTCAAAAATTGAGTTCTTATCCTTGATATTTCTTGAAAATATTCGAATATTTTGTAAGTTTAGTTGAAATATGTATCTAAGGATCAATGTACCCTTCTTGTAATATTTCTCTTATAATAATTGTAACTGTAAGAATCAAGTATTTCTCTTGAAAAACCTGCTTTACAAATATAAAGAATAGAAGCACAATGTTTTGAAAAAATTATAAACAATCTTATCTTCTTCTATGAAAGTGAAAGTAGAAAGTTTTATAAGGAAATCTAAATGCTGGTAAAGATTTATAAATTATGGGAAATACGGAAACAAAATAGCCATGTATAAAAGTACATATCAAAATTATAATTAAAAATATTGGGGTATATGAATTATATCTTTTTTTATATTTAATTATTGTAAAACATAATTTGAAATTATGATTGCAAAATTTGCTTAAGGAATCAATTACTTATATATATATCACAAAAAATGACCAAAGTTTCATCCATGTATAAATCACAGCAGAGTTTATCATACTTCAACCCATAGTAGAAAATATTGATTAATAATGATTTTGAAAAATGATGGTATTTTTGTGTAATACTTAATCAATTAATTAGAAATATAATTTAATAAATTAATTAATTTAATAAGAAATATAAATAAGTTAAAATTAAACTCTTTATCTTATCACTTCTAAAAGCTGTTGTAAGCACAAATTATTGTAAATTTCAAATTACAAAAATATTGTAAGATTTTTTTCCTTGATAAAGATGTTTTCTTAATTCTAATAACCATTGGGAGGCAATCATTTAATTTTTTTTCTGTATTTTCTAAGAAATAAATGTAGACTTTTTTTAATTCTTTCTTTAATTTTTCTTAAGAACATAATAAATGTTGTTTTTAAAATATTCATCATAAACCATCATTAAATATTATAGGCATAACAATTTTTGAATGAAATTCCCAAGTGTTAGATTTTGTAAGGTTCTGTGTATATACACTTTTATTTTCTCAGAGAAATAAAAATCTAATATTTTGTATGAGATTCATTCCTCAATACTGCAATATTTATATTTTGCAAAATTTTCTTGTGACAAGCATGTCTAAAAAAATTTATTCACCTTATTTATATAATGAACTTTTCTCGTAGTGTTATTGTTAAAAGGCATAATTAGAAAATATTACTGAAAATAAACTCTGGAAATTATGATTCACCTCATATCATAGATATAAATAGTTAATTATATGATGTTGGATTGATAAAATTAGCCATTTCAAGAAAGCTTGATTTTCTATAGTTAAGCAAATGAAATTAATCAAAATACTCTCAAAGATATGTCTATAATGGTAATCTATTAACAGGGCCGACATAAGTTGATTAACTTAGTAAATTTATTACCATATAACACTGACTTTTAGTATTAAATAGAAAAAAATCTAATGAATTCAAAAATACTTATATTGAAATAAAATAAAGCTAATAGTGTACAAATAAAAATATGAGCAACTGTTTTTCAATTATTTTAAAGATCGATGGAAGATATGAACTCAAATAACTTGACCGGTTCCAGTGAAGTGAAAATCTAATAATTTTTAAATTAAATATAATACAGAGAGAGCAAAATCAACTATATAGATCTAATAACATCTTACAAAAACTGTTAAATTTCATATTTCTTAAACGCCTTTTTTAAATTTTAGCATAAGATAAACGTTTGATTAGTAAATTTAAGCTTGAGGATGAAAGAAATTTTAAGAAAAATTAAGAAAAAATTGATAAAATGCTCAAAGATTTTTAATCATTTTACCCAACTTGTATAATTCTATCAAATTAAATTAAACGTACTCAGATCTAATTTACAACTATTAAAAAATAATGATAATGAAACGCTTAAATATATTTTTACCCGATAATAATACAGCGAGATATAAAGAGAAGAAATTATTGAAAGATACTTTTTTATTTAGAATTGAATCTCTAAATTACCGACCAATCAAAATTTCATTTCATATGGGAATTGAAATATTTGAAGTTATTTTAAAATATGATTTGACTCACACGCAAACGCAGATGGAGCGATATTCAAAAGAGTAAACAAATTATATACACCCAGTATATTTTCTTATATAAAAATATTATCCAGTATATTTTGTTATATAAAATATTTTTTTAGATTATGTTAATCAAATATCTATTTTTAATATAATTAAAATTGTTTCTCACTCGATCACGTTGTGATCGAGTTAGAAATAGTCAATAAACTGATTATTATTAACACGGCAGTGTTTCTATTTTTTTATTGAAATATACATATCCTGAAAAAAAAAAAAGAAATTCAGTTCAATCAAACATGTTTTGATGTTGTAATCTAAGTTGTTAAATCTATGGAATTAATTTGAAATCTACCTTTCGAAACAGATATGCATAACAAATATGCAAAACGGATAGATTTTTCAAATCGCTCTAATATTTTCACTGAGACTGGTTAAAAGCAAGAAGAGCCCGAAGGAAAACATGACCCAAGTGGACTCCTACAATTTTTATGCGTTGACCTTTCTCCACTGGGTGAGTGTATACGCAGGTGGTCAATTAAAGGAGAATAAGAAGATCGCCAGCATATCAATGAAGAAGATATAAAGAAAAGGAAAGTCTCGGATCGTGACCAGTTGTTTATTCAAATGATCTAGATCACCGCTGTGGAGGATGCATCGGCGGTTTCTTTCACCTTCACGCTTATTTCGAAAGTGGAGGGATGGAATACAAATTGAATATTTGTCTTTACTTAGAATTGTCTGCTTTTCTGATTGATAAAAATATCAACAAAAAGTACTTTGAACTCTTATCACCACTTTATGTAAAAGATTTTATACACAAGTGATACCACAAATATTCTTCTATTAACGTTCTACAGATCAAATCAGTTTTAATTATTCAAATCCCTCATTTTTGAAAATATGTTTTACTCATATTCTTTGTATTTTATAGCTTAGAATGTAAGAGTTTTACTGGAGCAACACATTATATTCCTTATATAATATACATATATGTATGACCAGGATATTCTTGACATTAATAGGGGTTGCATTCTGGCAACCGTGATTGCAGTTTATCTTATCACATTATTGCTGTTAATTACATTCGAGATCCCATGACGAATTACAGAATATGGAATCGATGAATTCAGAAAATTATCACGGGACATCGGGCTAAATATCAATAACCCAATATAACGACCGAGAAGGCGGATATGTTACACTTATGACCTTAATGAATCATACAGCATGTCATGAGCTCTTAGTAAAAAAGTTAACGTTTGCAAAACAACAAGTATCCGCACGAACATTTCGACCACGCTTGAATAAGTATAAATTATCAACTCAATTGCTATGACTTAGGATGCCCTTAACACTACATAAATAAAAGCGTTTTAACAGTTTCATCAACTCGAGCTTGAACATAAAAATTTCATGATGTTCTGTTTTCAAAAGAATTCTGATTCTGTTTATAATCTCATCATGGTCTTATCTTCATTTGGCGTTATCATTGAGATCGTTCATCGACGATATGCACTTGACATCGTGATATTGAATAGATGGATAAAGAAATAGATAAAGTTATATGAGATATATATTTTTCTGACACTGCTTGTTCACATTGATAGCATTTTGTATAGTAACCATTTAGATCTGTTAAGAAAACTTGCCCTATCAATCATTTAAACTTTTTGAAAAGATACGTTTCAACAGGATAATACACAGTCAAATGTTACTGGGATTCCGTAGACCATCTTGGATACAGAAAATATTCTCTAGATCCCCATTGCCAACGTATTCTTTAAATTTCTCATTTGTAGAAAGCAAACATCTATTCAATGGTTGCCGAGCGTTTGTCAGTCATTATACGCCAATCATTCGTTCAATAAATAATGGCATCGTTTTGAACTACGTGGACATTTCTACCTGTAATCCAATATTTGTTTGACTTAATAACCCAAGGTATGAGGGTTGTTATCACTGCTATTGTAACTGTTCTATGTATCGAATTTTAGGAGCAATGCTTCGGCGTTATATACACAGTTTTGTTGATTATGATGTACAGAAAAATACATATAGAAAATGTTGAATTAAAAGCAAAATCTGAAATCACTAATGCAAATATTTTTAGAAATTGTAAAGAAAGTGATCAGAGAAATTTGAGATATTATCTAATTATCATTTATAATTCTTTTAAAAACAGTCTAATGACAAAATAAAAAAGTAACATTTGAAATAATGCAGATAAACTTTCTGTGTATAAAGCTTTTGGTCGGGTAGGATGAAACAGTTTTCTAAGGAAATTAACACAGTAAAAAATTATTATTGATTGCATCAATATTGTTTGGAAATATGTATGCACAAAACTTAGTTCTTTCTTTTGATACATTTTAAAGATAAAATTATTATAATTTAAAACAAAGCTAGGATATGTTTTCATAAATTATTATCTTCAAGAGCCATTCTTTACTAGATTCTTATTTTTTAAATGATAATTTTTGAATATCAATTTGTTTTTCTTTTGATGCACATTTTAAGTGATCTTCTTTTTATTTAGTCTCATTCTTAAGACAATAATTAAAATATACTATTTTCGAAAAAAAACCCAGAAAAAACTGATTATTGACATACTTAAAATTAAACGCTTTTTATAAAAAAAAATCATATTTGTAAACTAATATGGATTCATAAGGTGTAATGCATTACACCTTATGTTATGTCTTAAGTTGCATTACACCTTATGAAATGGATTCATAAGGTGTAATGCAACTTAAGGAAATTTTTTTTATTTGAATAAATTGAACTAGTTGTCAAAAACAAGCCTCTAACAGTGTTTGCCATTTTTGAGAATTAAGCTTATGTATGAACATTTTAAAGCAGCCATACTATAGATATGAGTATTTTAAATAAATAACCTAAAACTGCATGATGACTTGTCATTATCTTGAAGTTAAATGTTAAAGAAAATTCATCGAAGAAGAAAGATGGCTTGTCGTAATTTTTTTACAATGTATCATCTGTAAAGTGTAATTTTAAGAACATTTAGAAAATACTATCAATAAATAGTTAGAGCTATTACAAAGGATGTTATATTTAGGGGTAGTTCTAAAGAGGCACAGAATTCTCACCAGGCTTTTAAGATTTCCTTTTATGACAATCATTGGATTGATGTTTTTTAAATAAAATGGGCTTCACAAAGCTTGTATCCACTCTGTTTATTAGTGTGTGCGCCCTCCCACTACAACATTGAAGGTTCAATTAAATAGGTATACATGTCAACTGAATTGCCTATCAATAGAGTTTCATAAATCTTTTGGGTGAGTCAAAATTTGCTTGCAACGTAAATCCAGACTCTTGGGGTCTGTCGTTAGCTGAACATTTTTATTACTCTAATTAATCATGTCCTTGAAAGAAACATATTTAACAGATCCAATGTGTGTGTGAACAATATAACCTTGAAAACAACACTGATGTAACCTTAAAGACATTGATAGTTCAACTGCTTAGGGAGACAAAATTCTTGATTAATTTATCATTCTTGATTTAATAATTTCATATCACCGTGAATGAATAATTACTTTAATAAAGTAGGTAATTCTCTTTTATCCAACAAAATGATCATCTCTATATGTCATTATTTACTTTAATCCTTGAATAAGCATATCTACTAACTTTATACTATATCTACAAAATCATTATAATTCAATATTGTTTTATTTTATTTCTCTGTGCTCATATAATTCTTAAATGAGGGTAAATGTATGCATTTATAAAGAACAATATATATATATATATATATATATATATATATACATACATACATACATACATACATACATACATACATACATACATATGTATGTATATGTATATTATTACCAAAATCAACATTTTTTGTCACATTCAGAAATTTATTTAATTGCATAAAAAAATTTCACATGCATTTCTTGAAATGCGTCTTTATGTAAGGCTTAGCTAATTTTTCCTTATTAACTAACTCATTCCTTTTAGACTAATTTTTCATATTTTCAGGGTATAATAATTTTTTACTCAATGCATTTTTTTTATCATCGTATTATATTTATAATTTTTCAACATCAAATTAAACTTGTAATTGTATTTTAATGTATAACTATAACTACTACGTAAACATAATAACTTCTTCGTATCTTTTACAGGGCATAATTGTGAGTTTCTCTGAGAATACTTCTGCAACAGACAATTCTGAAAGAATCACATCACAAACTAAGCGCCTTGAAAGTTTCACAAGCAGATATACTTTACCCACAAACGTAAGGTTAAACTTTTTGTTTTTAAATAATTTTCTTTTTATTTTTTGAACAAGTTCAACCGTAATAAAATTATTCATCAATTACGATTATATAGCAAAGACATATTTGTATCTATTCATTTAAGAAAAATAATTTCAATACACTAGACAGAAACTAAATAAGTATAAGTTATAATTTCATTTATTTAATTTTTCTAAAATTTGTACTTGGTTCAGAAAAAAATGAGTCCTAATTACGAAACTTTGCCTAGATATTTGTGATATGATTTCTTAAAAAAAAATTATTAAATATCATTATATGTAAATATAAGGCACAAAGAGTAATTTAAGTAAAAACGGTAACAGTTTAAAAAGTCTAATGCATTCAGTGATGATCATTTTTAACCAGATAGTCTTGTCTGATGTAATGTAATATTAGAAAATAATATTTTGGTGTTGTTCCTAACGATGTTAAGACCAGTAAAGAGAGAGTTTGTTAGTAAAATATAAATCACATCATATATATATAATCGAATAAACAAGTTGAAGAAAATGCTGGCCAAGTGATATATTAATTTTCATTTATTCGAATTTGAAGTTTTTAATAAATTCAAGCCATCAGTGCTTGAGATGTCAGTAAGAAGTACAGTGACTTCTATACCAACATTGGCTGCATGAGGAAGTTAATACTTGTTATCAAGTCACAAGAATCCAGTGATCTTAAGGAGTATTACAGGCAGAGTTCAGTTTTCCATAATCATTACACTAATTATTTCTGCTATCCAAATAATTAAAGATATTAAGAATATGTCATCTTCAGGGACGAATTAAATTATTCACTCGATGTTCTTGGTATCATGAATGTATTTCAAGATGAAGACTTCATAAGTCAAACCAAACATTCTTCGCCTAAAGACACGAAACTCATTTGATCAGATAATCTGATGCAGGCCTCAGTGAATGCTAACTGCATTTTATTGAGCTACAAGGTGTTACTACTCATTGATACTCCAATCGTTTTTCGTAGATGGTGATGGAGTCTGTCAGTTTGATTTTGTTTTCGAACATTAGACCCTCTTTCATTTACCATGCTGTCACAATAAGAATGATGATCTCTCGAATAGTTTGACAGAGTTTCCTAACACATCAAATATATTTAAAACATGTTAGCTATGCAATTTTTGTCATATCGGAGTATTTCCAAACTCTTCTTAAAGTTGTTTAAAATAATTGAAACGTACTTTTTGAATCTGACAAAATAATTGCTTTTACCAAAGAACAGTTACAGCAATGATTTTAATTTCATTATCAAAAGTAGAAGTAAGAAGACTCATTGGTAAGTAGAAACTAAAATACTCGCTTTGGATACCTGCTCTAGCACTGTGTGTTCTCCTTAACATAGAGTCGTCAATATGTTGTTTATAAAGTGAGACATATTTTGAAAAAATTAATGCGTGAAACATTTTGAAAGTAAAAATATAAAAATTAATCTACTACTTGGGATGTCTTTAATGTATTTTATTTATATTAACAACAATTATGAATACGGTGGCCAACTACTTAAACAAGGTGTTATACTTCGAAATCTTATTTGCAAACTTTTAACTGATATAAAATCAAAATAGCTCTTTTCTGTCAGTGAATTTCTTGTTGGTTCTTTTTTTCTTATCTTTCAATTAATCTTCATATCAAATTTGGAAGATTTTTTTATTGAGTTATCAATATATAGAGAGTTGTAAATAATACCATTAAAAAGACATTGAGAATACGTAGTTTAGTTCAATTCAGTTAATTATTTTCACATTTCAAATATTGTTTAATAATTGATAGCATCATTCGAATAAATGCTTTTTCGAATATAAAGCAATTTCATTTTTCCATTTATTTCTTTAACAGGGGAGTTCTGCTTTTAAAGTTTACGAAAGCTAGAAATTTATTTATATGATCTATTAGGTTTTCTATAGTTGCAATTCTTTCCTTTTATGGAAATTTACCCTCAAGAAATGTGATAATTTGATTTAGATTTGCAACTTTTGATGGCATGGCATTCTTTTTATGATAAAACTTTCAAACTATTTTCAAAATAGGTGTCTTTTTGTGAGAAATATGAAAGCAATTTCTTCTGAATCACTTTATTTTCAACTGTCAGCAATTATATCTCAAAATGTGGCGGACAAGCAGTTATTTTCTCACTGCGAAAATAGAAAAGAGACAAATACCAATCTGAAGATATAGTGATGTGTATCAATAATTTCCTTTCAGTTGCTCTTCGGCGAGATTATTTCATGGCAGACTTTCTCGCCAATTGCACGAGAACAATCAATTCACAACTCCACGGAGCACTTCAAAGCGCTACTGAATAGGAAGCACCGGAATACAAAGCACGTATTATGCAAAGAAAAAAGGAAGATGGATTGGTTATTTAAGAGTTTCATCTGTGACATATTACCTGCACGCTACTTATAGAAAGAGAAAAAGGAATGCAACCGATGTGCTTGTTTGCATCGAGATGTTATCGGGCTCCTTCACAGCTCAGCGATTGGCTGACTCGTGATTTCGAATTGTGGAAATTCCCAATAAAAAAAATCAGATTATCCAATGTCGGTATTGAAAAGATCCATCATAATCCATTTTGCCTTAAGTTGATAGCTGCTAGCCTGAACAGCAGAAATTTTTACGCTAGTCAAAATTCAGGTGAAAGGTAACGTTCATTAATTTAACTGTGTGTACGGATGCTAGTGAATTTTGACAAATTGAAATTCCATTACTTAATAAAATTTTTGTTCTTAAAACTGCTGTGATTCATTTGTGGTGTAAAGCCCTTCAGCATAATCGTTATCTTTGCATCACATTGCAAACTTGTTTTAAATTCATTTACCATTTGGTTCCATCCGTGACATTGTAATTTATAACAAGATAGTTAAATTACTTGAACTCATTTCTGACTTAGCAATTTGAAATTAGTGAAATCAGAAAAACTGTATTTTTTGTTGATTTTCAAATTCTGAATTGAAATATTTTCAATAATTAAACATTGTTCATTTCTCATAATTAAAATTAATTGTGCATCATTTCTCATAATTAAAATTAATTGTACATCATTTTGTGTTAAGAACAATAAGCGAAATATCATACAAGCCTCATTCAAAAAAGATGATAATAAATAGTCAAAAGATTAAAAGCTAAATACATTCATCATTTATACATATTATGCAATATTTTAAAAGAGGGGGATGTCATTAAACTTATTACAAAATTTTTTAATTAATAATTTGCTTAATTACTAATTTAAAAAATTTTTGGAATATATATATATATATATATATATATATATTTTATTTCATCTTTAAAATATTACCTAACGTGTACCACCGAATAATTATTTGGTTAATTATTAAATTTTTTATTTAGTTATTAGTTATTTGCTTTAATTATAATTTGGTTGATATAAATAATTTTTAATAACTTAGTTCCTACACATATAGTCTTGAACACTGAAAACATAATTTAGATTATCAAAATATTGATTATTTGAAGGTTCTTCAACGTGGAAATTGGCTGTAAGATATTTTATTGAATTAGATATATTCTAGTGTTTCTATTTTATTTTTAAATAAAAAATAGACATTCAGTTTAATCAGTTTTCATCCACCTTTATTCAGTTTTTTTCAATCCATTCTTTTATTATTTTTGTGGAACTATAATATTTTGGGAAAGATAGTTTCAAATACTTTGTTAGCAGCTAGTTACTCTCAATCAAAAGAACAACTGATAAATTATAAAGTTATTAGACTTTACTATAGATAATTACATTATACATCATGATATTTTTAATAGAGGAAGCGTATTTGAATACTTCATATGTTCTAATGATATAAAGTGAGTACACTATTGTTTTGTGCATAATGCATTTAAAAATAAAATATTAAACATTTTTTATACATAGTTTCTAAAAATAAAAAGAATAAGCTGCTTGTGTGCATATTCTTATTTCAAAACAACATTAGATTGTCAAATATTTGAAATTTAAATGAAATTGGTGTATTACATTGAAAATTAAGTGAAATTGGTGTAATTCAAAAAAATATCCTTTATTGCTTCTTTTAAATTTATCTTAATATTTTTATTATTTATTCAATTAATTTGTATAATTATTTATCAGTTTATTTATTTATTATATTAATGCAGAATAAATTATTTACTAGTGTTATTAACTATATTATATTACACAATTTATTTAAATTTATTTTTATTTTATAATAATAGTTTCAGTTCATGAAATATTCAATTCATTGTATGTGTGAAGTACAGACAGTAATAATTTATAATATCACATACATATATATATTTACAATACAAAATCCATTTCTCAATGAGTCATTAACTTTTTTTGTGTTTTAGGATGCTTCCATTATTACAAAGCTTCCCTTCACATTCGGATACCGCTTCACTGATGATTACGGAACGACTCAATCCAGAGAAGAAAAAACCGACCCAAATGGTGCCAAAACTGGCTCTTACAGCTTCATCGATCCTTCTGGAATTTATAGAAGAGTAGATTATATTGCAGATCAACATGGGTTTCGAGCCACAGTGAGAACTAACGAGCCAGGCACTTTGAATGCAGATCCAGCGAACGTCCATGTGCAAATGGAAAATGATTTCAATATCCATCCATCATCGCATGGAACACCAGTACTTAATTCCCCTCAGCTGGAATACAGCAGTCATATATTCTCGCGATATAACATCAAGAACAGTGGTGGCCCACAGAATCCTCATTTCGCAGAACCAGTACGAAACTTGAGAGTGGTGAACCAAAACACGCTTGTGAATAATGGTGAAATTTTCGATGCAGAAAGAATTCCGCCAAGAAAACCTACTCAACCATTCAATCCAACTTTTCAAGATAACATAAATTCCTATAAAAATAATCCTTTGGTTGTCCGATCACATATTAGGCCTCCTCTCTTATCTAATCACAATGGTAATGCACAAAAAATTTACGCAGAACCTGTTGTGTTGAAATCCAATGTGTACTTTGACTTACCAAATGTTAACCAGGAATATGTGTTTGGCGAGAAAATGACCAATGTTGACTACAACAGTCCTACTTATTCATTGATAAAAGCTGTTTCTACGCCAACAAAATATCCACGTTTACTTCGGCAGCCAAAACCACGACCGAAAAATAGTCCTCAGTATGAAATCCATATACCTAGAGGATATGAGAATTATCCAGAACTTCCGCTCTACAGGGATAAATAACGATAAACTTATTTCAAGTGAGAATAAACTCTTGAAATTAAAAACTTTCATGTTGAGCGTGTTAACTGTCCAGTGGCACGAAAGCATGAGCATCTGTGATAAATCTGACGAATAATTTGAATGAGATCTGCCAGAAAGAATTTAGAACCCGCAAAAAACATGATTTGTGTACATTGGAGTTATGAGTTCCTGAATATAAACTTTGTTCAGATGTGTGCCTAGGCATAAAGTCTTATGCTATTACAGATAGTTATATTTATGACATTTGAACAATTATTTTAAAAAGGAAGAAAATTTAAGAATTTTACTGGCTTTTTAAAATTAGTAAATGTGAATATTATATTTTTTATGAAAAATAATTCCTTAGCTCTTAACAGAAGAAAAACATTTACTTTAAATTAGATTCATATTTCAAAATAAAGACAACTATGTAACGGCGATATTTTCGAATTCGTTTCTAAATTAGCCCATAATTTATTTTTATTACACTTTAGGAGTTCAAACCATATAATTATTTCTGATAATTAAACACAGATGTTTTTATTTTTGTAGCAGCAAAGATGAATAGTTTAATTGAGGAAAAGAGATTTAAGAAAAAACAATTTCGAAATGTGTTCATAAAAAGTTAGAAATACGTTGTTCTAGAAAAATTGAAACACCTATTATTGTTATACAGGGTGGCGCAGAGAAACGGGAAATTTTGAAATAACCATAATAAACCAACGAATATTCTAAAAAACATTTTAATGTTGAAAATGTGTTAGTCAAGAGTGGAAAAATAAATTTTAAAAATCACTTTTTAAAAATCACATCTGTTAAGTGTTGTCCATTGCGCCTAACACATTCGTTCAATCGATTTTGAAGACTAAGCATTGTGCGACGCAAAGTGTACTCCGGGATGTTGGCGATGTGTTCTTCGATCTGAGTCTTGAGGTCAATAAGATTTCTTGGCCTAGTCTGGTACACAACGCTCTTTAGATGTCCCCATAGAAAGAAGTCGCATACTGAGAGGTCTAGAGGCCAAGTGACGTTAGCGTTCCTTGAAATTATGCGCTCCCCAAACAAACGTCTCAATGCAGCCATTGACAGATTGGCAGTGTGTGAGGTGGCTCCATCCTGTTGAAACCAGGTTTGCTGAATTTCAATATCTGGAAAAGCATGAAGCCGTGGAGCAAAAAATGTCTCCAGCATATGAACGTAACGTTGAGATGTGACCGTTACAGTGGAACCATTTTCATCCTCAAAAAAGTACCGTCCAATCACCCCACGACCAGACACTGCACACCATACAGTAACTTTGGGGCTGTGTAACAGACGTTGGTGAAGTTCCGCGGGATTTTGTTGAGCCCAGTAACGCATGTTCTGCTTATTGACATGTCTCTTTAAATGAAAGTGGGCCTCATCAGACATCCAAAGATTTTCAAGGAAGTTTGCGTCGTCATTGATTTTAGTCAGTAGCTGTTGACAAAAAGCTAAGCGTAACTCACCATAATTGGGTTTTAGAGCTTGAACAATCTGAAGCTTGTAAGGATGAATGTGCAGGCTGTGCAATATTCTTTGCACGCTCCGACGATTAAGTTGTAATGATGAGGCAATTTTTCGTACAGAACGACTCGGACTCCTTTCCACTGCGACTCGCACTGCATCAACGTTTTCTGGGGTTCGAACACTCACTACACGCCCAGGAGGTTTCTTCTTTAAGGCCGGACCAGTCTCTTCAAAATTCCGAACCCATGTTAATATTGCATGTGAAGAAGGAACTCGGCAGCGGGAAGGAATATCATAATGGCGCCGGAACTGTCGTTGTGCAGCTGTTGCACTGTCGCCATTTTTGTAGTACGCTTTCACGGCGACTGCACAGTCCGCTCCGCTCCACTCCACTGTTCCATCTCAACTGAATGTCCGTTACTACTTGACGTCATGACACCTGCCTTCCACTCCTACGAGACTTACAGGTGTACCAACGGCAACTTTAAAATTTCCCGTTTCTCTGCGCCACCCTGTATCAGTATGAATATGTATTTCATTTTTGTGACCAACAGTTTTTTATAATAAAAAGCTCATTTTCAATAGAAAAAAGTTTCTGTATTAAAAATCTATGAAAATTTTGTGTGTGTTTTCATGAAACATTCAGTTGTAGGCAATAATTAGAGAAAAATAACTGTATAACTAATGTTTGGATATCACACATAAGATTAGTAAATGAATGTAATGTTAATCATGTAAAATTGAGTATGTCACAAATATTTGCATGCCATAAATTTTTGTCTTTTAAATAATCACTTTTTGGCTCAAGCAAATACATTTATCAAAAAGTAACTTTTAATGTCAAACATAAATTTGGAAGTTATTAGGTTTTTAAATAATATTTCAATACATCACAAACCATTATTACTTATCATAACTCAAATGAAATGACAATTTTCCACATTACAAAATTGCAAAGAAGATATATATGTTTTTAGAAAATATATTTTAAAGTGTAAGCTTAATAAATATGCAATTGTACATTTAATTCCATTAGAGGGAATTTTAAAAGAATACCGAAGTTAAATTTAAATTCCATTGGGATTGATTTCCAAAACATAAACATAGTATCATTAGGAATTTCTTTAGAACTCAAGGAAAATATTGTTGTATTCTTCTATTTCAAAAAAACTTGCCAAATTTGTGAATTATTAAGAAAAACAAAAAAAAATAATTTCACCAAAATAATTGCTATCATATCAATGAAATTGTTGTCAATCCCATTTAAATAGCAGAACTTTGAGAGAAAAATGAACCAAACTATTTAAGCAACATTCGTAAAAATCCTTGTATCTGAAATAGATGACGTTTTCCATTGATTGATAAACAGGTTCATTAATTGCAAAGCATTTCTCTGGCATAAAGCGATAATCCTATAGATCCCGAAAGAAACAAAATCCGTAATCTTCAGAAAGCATAAAATGATAATCCATATATCTGGACATTATGGAATGGAGGATAATATTGAAAACAAAATTTTTGATTTATAGCATGCTTCCCGCTAACAAATATAATCGTATGTTGTAAAGAAGTAATATTCCATGCATATATTAAACTCTGTTATTTTAATGGAGAATTATCATACATTCGCCATCGACGATATTGAGAAGCATTTATCCTTTCATCTGAGAATAGGATGACGACAAGGAAAGTCTCAGATACAAATAACATCTTCTTCAGATGCAACTATGTCTTGGAGCCTGTTTCATAGATATCTTTCAGTACGAGCTATATTGTGTTTAAAATGTTTTATTACCATATACTATCTTCTCAATCGTCATCCCAATTTGTTTCACAGGCTTTTCTTCTTCATTGAAGAAATGAATTTTTGAATATGTTACCAAACATCGTAATGATGTTTTCAAAAATTCCTTAAGTACTTATTTCTCTAACTTGTTTTATATTATCCGTTACAGATAAGTGCTGTGAAACAGATGAAAATTTACATTGAATCTTTGGACCCGTTCTAATGCAGTTGGCGAGTAAGGTCTAATTGAACAGTTTAAGTTATCAGAAACCTTGAGAATAACTGAGGAACTCACTTTGAAGTCCAAATTTAAAGAGACCAATATTAAATAGGTCTCACCTTAGCAGATTTTATCAATGGTATTTCTACATTTATTAGGAACATGAATACAAACTATAGTGTCATTTATATGATGCCAAGAATTGGATTTCGTTCTTTTACTTTAATCATATTCAACTTTAAGAGGAAGAGGTTATTCTGCATTTTTATACAGAATTTTGTTTTTAAATTATTAACCATTTCTACTCATTCTAAGCTTGATATACATTATAATTAAAATAGTTTTTTTATGAAAAGTATACTCATGTAACTGAATATTTTGATTGGATGAAACTGCTTAAAGTTGACTGTAATATAATACTTTACACCAAATAATTTGTCTCTGAAATAATTATTCACAATGCGAAAAATATTAAATTTTTGAAAAAGTGGATTACTTTTTGTCATAGTGTACAGTAAATGATAAGGAAAAATTATTATTCAGAAACATTTTTCTACTCATATGGTCTTAAAATGCTGCCTTAAACACAAAAGAAAGATAAATAAAATTAATATGCATCGTATACTTACAACTTACATCTGAGATAATATTATTGCCACTAAAATAGAATCATCGCATTAAAAAGGAGAATAATTCATATTGCTTAAAAGCAAGAATGAAGAATTATTTTCATATGCATTTGCTCTTAACAATACATTTTTTCAATAAAATCTTGTAAATTCTTAATAGATTTTATTTGAAATTTTTCTTTTTCTGTTTAAAATATTTCTATAAAAATATGAAAACATACTGCAGATTATCTGATTTACTGTTTCTACAGATATTAAGATATTTAATTGAATAACTTTCAAGAGACTTTTATGATCAGTAAATACAAATTTTGAAATATAATGGCATTTCCATTACAAATATGCAAATAAAAAATTTTAAACTGAAAGAATTTTGTCTGTAAAAACTAAATTTCTTGAGGCAACAAAATATGCTATGGCAGGATAAACAAAAATAGGAAGAGAATTAATTTTCAGAATAATATAAACGCTAATTATGATAAAAGCTAATGAATAAATGACTCATGCTTACTTAAAATTTTAATATTCTATTTATTGTTCCTAAATTTAAGAATTTTATTGGATATTCTGATACACACATGTTTATACAAAATATAAAATTTTGAAATTATCTGCATTGTATTGTTTAAATCCATTTAATATTCACATTCAAATCCGTTTGTAAAATTTAAAATTCAATAAAATTTCGCTCGTATTAACAGTCCTGATTTTAACTCATATAAATCCCCTATTTGATCTATTTTCACTAAACATATGATTAAAGAAAATATTTTGTTATTATATACAATACGTAATTATTATGATATATCATAATTTATATAATATCAATCTATACATATTATCCAATAGCAAATACACTACACTAAATGCATAAACAATGGCGAATTCAGTCATTTTTATTAATATCATTCTTGTAAACACAG
>JAPDSC010143482.1:0-17553 GCA_026290005.1 Latrodectus geometricus
AATGGTGACAAGATTTATGCTGTTTTCTTTGCACAGAAATCTGTGAGGAAGGAAAATGTTGTGTGTGTTTCCGTTTTAGCTGAGAACGCATGGGATTTTAATACGGAGTGTGTTCTTGAATTAAAATCTCAGAGAGATGAAAGTATACTTAGAAAAGAGCGAATGTTTATTTCTAATTTAACGTAGTTGCCTTGATAATTTAATTTAACGGTGACGACGAAACAATTTAAATTTCTGCAGTTTAGTAGAAAACTTTAAAACATTTCCTGCTTGAAAAGGTTTGGTAAATAATTTCCTCGAACATTTGCATAATTTTGTGAAGTTATAAAAGTATTACGCTGTGTATGTATAATTAGGAAAATAAAGATTAATGGCAATGGTCATGATGTATTAAAATTGTCTTGCTCATTAAAACCATATATTTTGTTGATAGAAACACATAAGAACAAAATTTAAGTTACAAACATAAATTCTGTGTGTTATAGTTTGTAATGTAATTTATTTATTAGGATCAAGATATGTAAATACATATTTAATCTCATGAGATATTATACACTAACATAACAGAACAAAAGCATGGTGTTAGTTAGAAATATTGCCAATGTAACTATAAACTATTTGTTGTATAATTTTTAAGAGGAAATATTTTAATTAATTTATCAATTTAATTCTATTGTTCCAAAATAACAAATTTATTATTCAATATTGAATATGATTTACTGTAAAAAAAGTCTAAAGCCTAGAAGTCATGTTTAAACATTTTTTCCATCTGAAATCTCAAGCTTTTCCAAAGAATTTTTCAAAGACAATGGTCTTAATTCATGTATATCTAGAAAAAAATATCAAAACTCTTAGTCGTCTACTTTGCTTGTTTACTCAATAAGAAAGTAATCGCGTTGTTGGGGCTATTCCAAAGAGGAATACCCTGTCACAATATCACAGTAAATATCCTCAATACAGAATACAGTAAATACGAGTGTTCCACGATTAGAGAAATCAAATTTAATAACAATTTTGATGATTATAGAAACATATGTATTGTATCGATATTTCTCGCGGTGATGAATTTCTTTACACTTTTACATTCAAATCAATGTATCGATATCTTGATACATAAATTTTGTTACATGGCTTCTTAAAATATATCAATTAATTTTCATTTCTAAGACTAATAAAAATGAGAATTTTAATTTAAAGCATCAATATAAAAATAATGATAAGATAAAAATATGTGTTTTGAATTTGTTTTATATATTTTTTTATTTATTATACTTTACTTTCAATGGGATATTTATTTAATTTTAATTTTATTATTTTATAATTTTAATATTAATATTTATTATATTATACTTTTAATGTGACACGCGCACAAATAATAAACACTTATTATTATTTGGTTATTAAAGATAGAAAAATATATTGAATATAGAGAACACATCAATGAATCTAATAGTATTTTTTTTTACATTTTGTAAACAGATGTTTTTTTTGTTTCTAATGGTGGGCACTCATGAGCAAGTGAGCACATTAGCCCATTTGCCGCAACAAGGCCGGAAACGGCTACTCATTTTATCGTTACCCGGTGGGCACCTGTGAACCAAGTCACGGAGGTACGAGTAGCATCGCCCACGCCACACTACCACAAACCCGTTTTACAGGGTGGGCCACATTCATCCATCATCTGAGGAAAGGACAAGAAACAGAGAGAGAGAGAGAGAGAAAGAGAAAGTATATCCATACCCGAGCCGGTATTCGAACCCAAGTCCTCCCCATCCGTAATCAGTTACGCTAACCACTAAACAGGATGGGAGGCTGTAAACAAATATAATCAGATAAAAACCTGATGCAACTTCAGCATCATTCAAATTCCATTTTGAAATCAATACTGTCACGTGTACACTATTATGCAGCATGCATGCTCCTGCTGGCTGTTTCTACCTGAAAGATTCATAATAAGTATGTTTTTATATAATGTTTCCTTTATAAAGCTCTTGAAGTACATCATCAACTGCATATTTCTAACAAGATAAAGTCCTAAGAACTTCAAATTCCTCTTTAAATGTGAACCACAATCAAGTGGCAATGTCAACACTTCAGCTTACATTCTCCTATCTACGTCACACTAGTAAAGAATGATGAATCTTGCGGAAGTTTTGATGACCTTAAATTCTAAGCATGATAGTTTTAAACTGTCTCAAGCATCGGACCAATTAATTTCTGGGCATGAAAGAAACACCTTTACCATCATCCAAACACCACAAAGCCCTATTTTCCACAATTTTTCTCTAGTCATAATAAATGCGTAGCAGTGTGAATAGTTAAATGATGAAATTTAACCTTTTCATTTCAATTATTACTGTTCAGTTTGATTGGTAAACATTACTGCTCAAAACAATCAAAGGATATTGCTGTTTTAGGTGGATCTTGTGGCTGGGAAACTTTTTAGCTGGTTGATACAGGGTTGATAGACTTAGTAGGTTATATGAGAATAAGTCACACATGTTTGGCAGAAAAAAATTCATTTTATTGTTCATTTGTGTACAAAAGGAAAAAAATCCCAATTTGTGCATATGGGAAAAAAAGAATAAGAAAAGGTGTTTTCTCCAAAGGATATCATTTTCATTAGGGGGTATGGTTTCTACGGACGACCAGCAACGTTGAACATCTTTGAGGCATGGAGTTAATGTTGCTATTAATCACGAGTTGGGGTGTTCTGTCCCACTCTTCCAGAAAAGCTCTTTTCAGTTCTTGGAGAGTTTGTGGTGGTAACAGGTGATTAGCAACTCGTCTTCCTAGAGCGTCCCAAACGTGCTCTATTGGATTCCTGTCGGGAGAACACGCTGGCCATTCTATTCATATGATTCCTTTCCGCGATAAGGAAATCAATCACTGAATGCTGATCATCCTTGTCTTCATTTTCTTTTATTCAGTTGAAAGTCAAATTTCATTCACTGCCGCTGAAGAGACGTTTTTGACGTCGAACTCAAAATTAGCATACTCTACAGTTTGAAAATCAGAAAAATTTGCATTTGTGATTCTCTTCTTCCATTTTAGGTAAAAAAAAAAAAAAATTTTCGCTTATATCATTATTTTATATAAAACTTACAATATCCTTTAATTGTTTTGAGCAGTGTCGAATTTTAGATCTTCAGAAATCAAACTGACTTTAATTATTGTCATCAAGGCTAGAGAATTTTAAAGCATAACTCAAAATGCCAGAAAGTAGTCTATATATTAATTATTCTTCCCTTAAGACTTCATGAATCTCCCAAAAGATTCAAAGGGTTTGAACATTGAACTGTATTAGTACACTAACACCTTAATTCCTTGCAGTAGTGTAGAATATGGTATGAATTTAACCAGCAATAGCACCAAGAGAATGAAATGAATCATTGATTCTATCTTACTGCATGAAGTTAAACTTAGAATTAAAGCTTCGATAGAAGTGAATAGTTGTCATATGGTATAACAAAGGTTTTTCTGGTGCATTTTTCATTTTTCTCTAACTTTGCATTGCATACATTTCTCTAAAAGTATTGCATCAAGTATTTCAATATATAGAAGAAAGGAATTCAGTCGAGATCTTCAGGGCTAAAAGTTTCATAACTTTGGCACTTCATTACGCGTTTAGAAGATTGATACATGAAATACAACTTTGACACACTTTCATACAACAAAAAACATTGTAATATAAATTAAAATAACAGGACTAATTCATTTAAAAAAATTACAATATTTTAATATATCATTATATGATTAAATTATTCATTAATGGAAAAAAATAAGGAACATTTTTAAATTTAATCAATAAACTTATGACTAAAATTCAATAGGAAAACTATTTTCTTAAATAATTAAGATAATTTAAATCATTTAAATAAATTAAAGTAATTAAATCATTTAAATAAATTAAAATAATTAAATCATTTAAATAAATTAAATAATTAATTAAATTGAAATAAAAATATTTAAAAGAACATGAATAATGTTAAAATAACATGAAATACATTCCTATGTAATGCAGAATATTAAATTTTATTTTTGACTTTGAATGGGAATTTAAAAAAGTAAGTATACATTATTGCCATTTATTGCACACAAAGGCTAATTTGAGGGGGTCTATGGCTAATAACAAATTTAAAATCACTTCAAACATCTGATCTTTTGGAGTTTTAGGAAAACGACTGAATATTTCAAACAACAATGGAATCTTATGCCAATTGAATTATTTGAGTATGGATCTAGGTTTAAGAGAAGAAATAAATAATTGAATGAATGTATTATGATAAAATTATAAAGCTATGAGTTTTACGTGAGAAATATACAAATAATAACAGTAACTGCTAAAAATTATTAAAGATTCTAATTAATTTGAAACTAAATAGCACACTTTTTATCTAATGTAAATAAATTAAATGACAGTTTATTTTAGCTGTAGTTAAATTAATTCTTTCGTATATTTTATTTTTTTAATAAGGTATGCTATTACATAAAAATCCCAATCTTTGTTGCCATCGGGTATTACATAACAGCGTCACATTTTATCGTTTTCCATAGAACCTTTCCTTTTACCTGGCAAAAACAAAAACAGAATAGAAATGAACTGAGGGTGGAAAACGAAAAAAAAAATGCTGGGTACTTTGCAGAAGTGAGCATAAGACATCACATTGCCGAGAATCAATATATTTCCGATGCATTTTGAATTACAAAAGGCACGTTGCTTCCTCTGAGGGAAGGAAGAAGAAAAAAAAAGGCTGAGAATTGAAACTTAAGTTTACGTTCCACTTTTGGCGAGATTTACAGATTATTTTTCCAGGCGGCACCCTTCGGAAAAAGAGGGGGGAAAAAGTGCCAAGTCGGCATAAATAAAATCTATATATTGAATCTTCCAGACTTGCACATCATGGCTTTGGCGAAATTGTAGGTTGAAGGTGAAAAACGGAGACAAAAAAATTTCTATGCAACTTTGTTTTGTTTTGTTTTGTTTTCTTAAATAAAATATGAATGCAGCTTCGCAGAAAATTCAATATTAAGGAATAACTTGCATAAAATGTAAATATATATACACTATTTAATTCACAATAGTGATGCTAGGTGGCACTGCATTTTTTGTTTTTCTATTTTAAATATCGATTTCTCTTCATCAAGTATTCTGTATGAAGTTTACAGTAAAAGTTTTGATACAGAAAGATATAGGGATTGAAATAAGACAATCCGTTTAAATAGACATACAATTGTTTATTATTACTTCCCTTACAGAAATTTCTTTAAAAACCATTATAGATGTAAAATAAATGATAACATTTTTCTATTCAGTTAGCATTTATATTGATATTGTAAGTTGCTTCAGAAATATAAGAGAAATTTGATGGTGAGGGAAATATTCCACACACTTAACATACCTTATTAAGTGTATGTCTTCAACAAATATAAATTATGTCCTATACTTTGAGTTAGAGAACGATAACATAGTGGAACATATTAATGTCCAATGTTCAGTATGTAACTATAGCAACATGCATATTCACTTGGCAAAAAAATAAAAGAAAATTTACTAGCACCATCCCTATTTCTACTTCAAAGCAGGAACTTTTCAAAAGTTTCCAGTTTGAGGAAGAATATAACCCTTAAAAATTATTGTTCCTTTATGATTTTCTTAACAATTTGATAATTATTAAGATCAAAATCTCCTCCGTTACTTTCATTTTTTTACTTTGTATATATATCTTCCCCTATGTGTTCAACTCAGTACATACTGTTTGTCTACCACGAGATAGTTTTCACTAATTTTTCTGTGTCTGTCTGTTCCCATGATAGCAAAAAACGTTCCATCTTCAACTGGAGGAGCCAGAATACAAGCATTAACAATGGCTTTCTGAATGCCTTGAGAATTACATGAAATACTACCCTTAACACTAACAATTCAAAACGTTCCTAATTTTTATTTGAAATGGGCAGTACCTGTTACTATAGCAACCATCACTATACTGACTACCATGCAAGACATAGTCTTATTGTTGCACCAGCAATTTTAATAGTCAATAAGTATCATCTTTATTTTATGTCAAGATGTGGAAACTATTTTGTCCTTAAATGTTGATTTTTTAGAAAATATCTGAACATTAACATTTGAATTCTCTAATTGATAATCTTTATAAATCATTTTTCAATAAATCAGAGTTTTACGTTGTCATACGCAGTTTTTTTCTGAAAGTATAAAAAAGGTTTAATATCAAAGCTTTTTCACTAGAAATTCTGCTATAACTTTTTAGCAGTTGCTATTTATATTTTGCTATGCTTTTAGTAGTTAATCTAATTACAAGGTTGGTTTTGTCGTTCGATGATTATGTTTCAACAAGGAATAATTACTTAAGTATAAGAACTAAAATGGTACCTGTGGCTTAAAATAGTTTCCGAATTCTTGAAATATAATTACGCTTATATATACAAAACTCGAACAAACAAACTATTATACTGGTATTTAAGGTAGTTACCATTCAGCTAACTGTTAAGTATATGTTGATATTTTTTTCTTTTTTTTAGAAATCTTATATCTTTTTTTACAAATTTATTTAGGCGTCTCCAAACTCAGCATCATAGGCATAATCTTTTTCATAACTATTCGTCTCCAACTGCAAATAATTTTATGATATTCATCTATAAAACTTTCACTTACTCTGGTGATTTCAAATAGATTCTTGTTCTATATATATTCTAGAACAGAATATGGTAAAATATTTCTAATTCCCATAACAAAATATGCTCTCTTACAATTGTTAGTGCTGGTAAATTTAGGATTTTTAAAGACTGGGTAAATTCTCAAAAATGATTTTACTTACAAAGAATACAATAAGGCTATAATGCTCCTTAATTTTTTAGTTAGTGTTTTTAAACATATTTACAAACACAGATAATTGAATAACACCCTTATTCATATTTCCAAATAATATAAAATTCTCAGGATGCCCTTAATAGGAAAATTACCTTTTTTTTTTTAAGAATTTCTTAATTTATAACAGTTTAAATTTGTTCCATTATACTTAAAATCATAGTGAAAAATTTATATGATTTAAAAACTTAATGGAATGCTTTGTTTGGGGCTCAATTATCACTTTTTTCACTCGAGAACTAATTAAACCGGGTCTTACAGATTTAAGAGGGCTCATACACATAGTGCAAATATAGCCATTCTAGATAAAAATCAAATTTATAAACTATTGAACCGAAAGTTAGAGAAAAAAAAACATTTTGCTTCTAACATAAAATAATGGATAATGTCTTTCAACATAATATTTTTTAAGAATAATGCATTAACAGTAATAATGGTTTATTTTTTAATGTTGGCTAAAATTCTATAAGACTTATAAATTTGCATCTTAATTTTTATTAGGTAATCTACATTAAAGTACAAAAACTAAGTGCATGCCACCCCATTGATTTATAATAAAGTAATATAGAATATATCATATATAAAAAAATACTTTTGGAAAAATCCTTTATTTCGTTATTATTACATGAATATATTCAACTCACCATATTGCTGTTGTAGCATGAAAACATTAAAATGAAATATATCTTTTAGCGCAATTATAAGTGTATATTTTAGTATGTAAAATTATTGTTGAACTTTTATACATGATATAGCAATAAATTTTATATAGATTAGTAAAGACAAATAATTTTTTAATAATCATTCTTATGTTAAAATTCAATAATTCATCCGGAGAAATGTTGTAATATTAAAAAATAAAATTTTTAAAGGGAAAAGGTAATAGCCCGTGATACCTGTTTTCTCATGTACAAAAGGGAAAATCCTAAAAATAATTATCTTCACCCTAATAAGTGCTTTTCAGCTTATAAAATACAGTTTATTTCACAAAATGTGCACGCAACCGGAAGACATAATCACTTACTTCGTTGCCACCGGAAATAAACTTCTTACGCCAATAAATGTTGTCAACAAAAGAAATTTTTTTTTACGTGAATCCTGGCAGATAAAAATCTATCGCATTATATTCCGTAATCAGTATTCACACGACATAATAATCTAAAAAAGAAGGGGGATCAAACGATATTGAAAATTCGGTTTTTTATTGGCGGATTTCAGAGCAGACGATATTTTTCATGATTCATCTTTGACACTAGCGTATCATAATCGATATTCATACGACGTAATGAAAGCGTGAAAAGAGCTCAAGATAATTTAAGAGTTTAAGTCGTTTATTTACTGATTTTTGTTCAAACGATATATTTTTTAAAAAGGGATAAATTTTGCCGCACATGCTAGAGATAGTGTCTATTGATGTCATCATTTTCACTATCTCCAGGAGGAGGCGATATAGGGAAACAATGGGCTTTCGGTTCTGCCTCAAATGCTGTGATGAGGAAAAAACTACAGGAAATAAATTCAAACGGATAAAAAGGCTCTGAATCAAAAACCTATTTTAAAAGCTGTTGTACTGTAATCTGAACTCACATGCAATCGTTTGCTTTCTTTTATTCTTCCCTTTTTTTCAAACATTCTATTCAATGGGGGAGCTTCAGCAATTTGGTCATTTGCTTCGAAACCTTTTGAATCCTTCATGGCTATCTACATTTTTTCATTTATGTCATTTTTAGGGGTGAGGGGACCCTTGATTGTGTGTGCACTTCACGTCGGGTAGTAGACTGAAAGAGGAAGTAATTTGCTTTGAATTCATTGAGAGTTTTTTTTTTTTTTGTAAATTTTTTTAAGCTTCCATTGTTTTATTTTTTGAGTTTGATGGGGCTTGCTTTCTTCCTAAATTACACACACTGGATATTCTCCGAAATTAAAAGAACAGACAAAAATATCCAAGCCCTTTTTATTCGAATGAGTAAGTTTTAACAGCAAATAAATGAAGTAAGGTAATTATCAAAGATATATATCGATATTTTTAAAAAGTTCTGTCCTGTCCATTAATGATTGTCTAATTAGCTATTTAAATTAGATCCAAATTAGTCGTTTAAAAAAAGATGCTTTATAAAGTATATTTTAGAAAGTATCGGGATTATTTGTTATATATATATATATATATATATATATATATATATATATATATATATATATATATATATCCTATAGGCTTTTAAAATCCCTATGCCAAGAAAGGGACATGCTACATGTTTGAAATACATTTGACAGGAAGAAAAGAATATGAAATGGGAATGATTAGCTTTTCAACGTATTCTTGTGTAAAAGATGGTGGAAAATGATGCTTAAAATACGTCTAAGTGAAGAAATTGTAGAAAATTCCTTTAACTAAATTGCATTTTAAAGTTTTTCCCTGGGAAAATTTGTTTTGATTCTTTGTGTAAAAAAATGCTTACGATACGCTTCTGCTATAATATAGGATTTTTTTTTTTTTTGGTGCCCATTGAAATTGTGGTTTACACTACCATAATGTTCGTGTTCACGTATGTTATCGCGTTAAATCCTATGATAGTCAGCAGAATATGGAACTAATGGATTATACGGTCGCTTAAAAAAATGCTGTATTTCAATGGTTTGTAAATATTGAGATGAACATTCAGACTTACAAAAACCAAAACCCAAAAAGGAATAATGCAATTTTAGAAAAGAAAAAAAAAGCTTTTTTAAAGTAACTAAATAAAATTTTGGGTTTTGACAACCCAAAAGTTTCCTTGGTCATGTTAGTAAAAAATGTTAGTAAAAATGTTAGTAAAAAAAGAGAGATTAAGTCCCCCTATTTTAATTAAAATATATTCTGCTTAATTATAACTTTTAGCATCAACTAAATCATAACTATAATTTGACATAAGGAACTATTGTAATTACGTCATATTATGGTAATGAACTGCATCACAATAATAATACAAAGTAATACAATTAAAATGACAAATAAAAATCGAATAAGTCAGGAAATTTAAAATTAAATTAAAATCAAGCAAAATTCATTAAATTAAAATCAATGTAATCTTTCTTAGAGAATATGTCGTTTTAAAAACCATGTTATTCTATTACGTAAAGATGTTGCCTTGTTTGTTTAAGATGCATTAATTTGAATGTGTAATCCAACAGAAAATATTATGTTGAAAGAGGCAATATAAGTAAATTATGATTGAGATTACACCTTCCTCTATTATTTTAGAATATAAATTTGGAGAAGTAAATACAATCTCAGATACTGACTTCATCAATTGATAGTGATTAAAAATTTAGTGTTAGTTGAGAATTTCCTTGCTTCAGTCAATAGAAATTAGTAATCAGATGCTAAATTAAGGATTAAATTGCGCTTTAGGTCCCCTACTTCGCCAACTCGCAAATTTGATGCACTTTATCGCTCATGCTCATTAATTACTCTTTTGTTTTAGACTTTTCATTGGTCGCTAATTAAGTTTCACTATGAAATAGCTGTAGAATTCTCGCCATGGCATCGGCGATTTTGAAAAAGCGCCAAGTAGGAGACCTAAAGCACATTTTCACCAAATTAAGTGATATAATATTATGTAATATAATCATATCTTTCTTATTGATACATAAACATGTTTGATATAAAATGTCTTCTTAAAAATGATAATCAATGAAGGGGCATTTAAATTGATGATTATTATAAATTGAACAGGAATGATAAACATACGTTACACGTTTGCTTAAAAGTATCAAAAAAATAATTGATGTAACATCGAGTCAGCGTGATGCAATAAATTCTAGATTAAAAAATATAAACACAAAAAAAGCAAAGATCTTTCTATAAAATCCACCATAAACAAGAGAAAGTAACAAAATCTCAGTTTCTCCCAATCAACTCATGTACTTTGGGGGAAAAAAGAATTCCAAAAAGTGAGATAAAGAAAAGGAAGTCATTGACAATTCTAAAGAAAATGGAAAGAATAGAACAAAAAAGCTCTCAAGAAAGCAAGGTATAGAAAAAAAAAGAACAAAACGACCATTCGTTCAAAGGATAAAAGAAAAATAGAATAAAGAACGGTAGAATTGCTCTTAACATCAGTTCGAACTTCAAGTCGTCCGCCAGTTTAGCAGTGAAGCACATTTAAGGTGAAATTCATTTCCACGGAAATCGAACGTTTTTCAGGGTTGTCATAGCAACTGGGGGTGGCGGAAGAAGGGACCAGCCTGACTTTGATGATGATGATGATGTTTGTCGGGACAGTTCCCTCTTCTTCCCGAAAATTCAAATGCTCCGGAAACAGGAAAGGTAAGCTTCTTTCTAGGTGCCATTTTCTCAATGGTGAGCTATAAATAGGAGGGGATGTCCCTCCCACTCCACCACCCTGCTTTTTCTGTCTCGAAATACTTGCAATATGTTATCGGCAGAATTTTTGTCGCCCCCAATCAAGTTTTTTTTTTTCTCAGTAGCAATCTTTTGGCAGATCTCAAAAAGTTAAGAAACTAGTTTTGCCAACGAGTTAAATTTCCGTTTTGATGTATTAAGCACATTTTTATATTTTCCATATCAAAGACCATGTAAAAAGATGACATTTAGTTCAAAATATTAGAACAACTTCAGCGTTTATTTATTGTTTTCTACAAATCATTACATATTACAAATCAATGCAATTTAATTTTATACATAATTATTGACAAATTGAAATCACATTCCACTGCGAAAATTTAATAATTCTATATTATGAAAAATTTATAAATGTATAAAGTTTTGATAACCTATAAAAATATGCAAATTTTTGGAAATACATATTTTAAAAATGCGTGAATTCAAATTCAACTCTGTGTATATAATGTCACTTTAAATTTTATTATTTTACTGACTTCTTATTTGATTGGATTCAATTCCTTAAAAAATCCACACATTATAAATATATTGGAATTTCATATTTTATGAAAACTACTTTCGTCTTAGTCAACAAAATGATATAATTTCGAAAGATGTTTATGGTAATAGTGTTAACTAAACTAAACGATTTAGATACGAATTTATTCTTAAATTTAGTCAAACTGAATCACTAGTGATGGAAATTTGAACTACTGCAAACAACAGTGTATTTGATTTGTTCCATAATTTAAAATGTTTTGATGTGTTTTTTTATTTTAAAAAGAAATAAAAATGGATATTATAAGAAGATAAATTAGAACACACATTTAATGGAAGTATCGAAAGAATTAGGTAAAAAATAAAATCTAATTATCAATAACCCCAACAGATGGCGTGGTAACAGATGGTTGTAATAGCTGTGTTTAGTAATAACAATTGATACATCCATCAATAAATTAACTGAGATGAGATTGAGAGTGACTGATTGCAAAAAAAAGTCCCTCTATTTATAGTATTTTTTATATCAGATTATTTTTAAAAGCGCTATCTATTGTCAATATTATAAACTAATTTAAGGAGTTCCAATAAGCATATCCCTTGTTTCATACTTCTGTCATTCATCGTTTTTCGAATTTTTCCCATAATAGTTTAGAAATTCTTCTAGAGGATCTTAAAATGTACATTCATAAATGTTAGTTTTTATGTTAAAAATAAGTATCATAGAGTTGCCAATCGACTTATAGGGGTAATCTGTAGGCCATTTCAGTCATAAAGTTATTTGAAGGAAATATTCAAAATATATTCGTAGAAAAATGATTATATTCAAAATATATTTATATCAATCTTGTTAAACTGAATCAGTATACTTTAGTTAATGCAAATAAAATATATGTAAATACACTGATTTCGATACAGATGCTCTAATGATAAAAGTAATCTGCTTGTTCAACAAAAATATGAATCATGAATCAAAAGGAGACACTTTTCTTAATTTATTTTAATAATTATACAATTAATTTAACAGGTTACTGATTATTACCTAAACAAGTTCTCAATTATACTATTTTTTTACAGTTTCTGAGAAAACATTTGAGCTACGACGATATAAAACATCATTGGTGAAGTATTTCATTTTTACAAAACATTTCTTGGATTATATTTTAAATAACTCTTTATGAAAACCAATTTATTAGTGGTGGGTGTTAATTATTTCAATCTAATAGTATTTTAATAATAATATATCTTTAAGAAATATAAATATGGTTTGTTAGTAGCATTAATAGGTTCGGTGTAGATTAGGGTACCCCTTGATTTAGCAAAAAATTTGGCAATAAATGCTAAAGATAAAATTTAGTTTCTGGTACCCCTGGTATTTTCACTGATTTAAATAACGTAGTATTGGGGTCACCATTTTGTTATTAACTTTTTGGCGCCTATCTTGGCTTCAAAAAAAAAATAATAATCAAAAAATCAAGGAGTACTGTATTAATATTTTATTAAGAACTTACTATTTGGATACATCTTGGAAAGGGCATTAATTAATGAAATACATTTCTAAAATGTAAAAAATTAAATGAATTTTGGAATTCTGGCAAATTAGATGAATTTTGAAAACTATGGGAAAACAAAATAAGATTTTCCTAGAAGACCCCAAATTTTCTGAATCTGAAATAACTTCTTTTGAAAAATTAAGTCTCAAATTACCCATCGTTTCCTTAAATATGCTTGCAAAATTATATGAAACTGCACTAACAATACACCTATTTCATTTAATTCGGTCGTTTTTTAAAAATATTCGAGACATCACTAATGCTTACTTTTGGATTTTTTTCAAGTCAATTAATCCTCTTTGTATAACAATAAAGTGAATTATCGAATTTCTTTTAAGCGATTCTAAGTACTTTAAACTAACAACAGCATTTTCTATAAATTTCTATCATGCTCCAGGCCAACTAAAATCCTTTATGTCTTGTATAGTATGATAATAATATATGACTGTAAAAAATATTTTTTGAAATAATAACTACTATCATTTTATTGTTAACCAGAACAAATCTTAAAAAGGAAGATAATAAATAAAATAATGTTATAAGACAATTATAAAATTTTATGTTTCAAATATTTTAATAATAATAACTGAGCAAACAATTACATTTTACATGAATTGATAATAGTAAATAAAGAACTAAATACACAATAACAATTGTATTAATATAAAACTTTTCACCTCTCTATGCAAAATTTGAAATTTTTTCTTTTCCTTTTACTATATTTATTTAAATTTCGCTTTGCCAATTATATTTTTGAGCTACCCATTCATTTCTTTAATCAGAACACGCGTATACAAAAGTATCGCAGAAAATTAATTGAATAAGTTACTGGCGCCCTCTATTATTTATGTTTACAACTAACTTTAACTAGTTAAGAATTAAATTCTGAAATCATTTATGTATACAAAATTTTAAGATTCGATTATGGAAATTCAATTTAAAAGATTCAGAAAATTCAAAGATTTGAAATTTGGATTTGGGAATTATTGACATCTTCGGAATTCATTGATTCAGACTGAATGAATTTAAGAAATGAGTTTGAAAATCATTTGAAAAGTTCAATGATTTGATGATTGAAATTTAAAGATTCAATTAATTCAAACATTTGGAAATTTCAGAATTTAGATTTAATTTGTTTGTCACTCATGTCCTATTTTTTGCACATCACATGAAGCTTAATTAGACAAGTTCTCACTATTTAAAGTGGGGTCCATACTACTGCTAACATTCAAGCCTAATGTAAGTTTCGAACCCATGAGCCATTGAACCAAAGACAAAAGCTTAACCATTCGGTAACCAGCTCAGCAATTATAATTTGGGAATCATCATATAAAAAATTTGTTGATATGAAATGAAAAAAATCATTCACAAAATTACAAATCTCAAAATTTTAGTAATTTCCAATAAAAATAAAAGACATTAAGATTCGAATTTTGAAGGCCATTTTTCAAGATTTAAAGAAATTTTAGATTCATTAAATAACACTTTTTCAATTTAAAATTCATCATTTTAACGAAATGTAAAAAATTTTATTTTAAACATTTTAATTAACTCTAAATTTACTAAATATTATAGTCTCAAATCATTTTATATTTTACGTTATTGGAACAATGTAAATAAAAATAATGAATCAATAATACTTTTAAGAGAAGTTATATAACAATCCCTAAAATTTTGTATTAATAATTTTTGATTTGTTATCAGAAATGAAATTTTTTTTTTAAATAAATAAAATACTTGACTGAGTTTTTCTTGTACAAATTTAAATTTTATTTTATCTTTCAAACTATTTTTACCTGGAGCGATATTAAATATGTTTAAAGTTTTAATGTTGATATCAAAAAATTGCAGAATATAAAGAAATTGCCCCAGGGAGATTTAGAAAGAAATTTAAGACAAGCATCATGGAAAAGTCGACTTTTTTTTCTTTTTCTTAAGAACAATTCTAAACTTTCTTAGAAAATTGTCTTATAAATTACAAATTGAGATTTAAGAGACAAAGAAGAAAATACCTCATTTTTTTCTCTTAAAAGTCCTCAAGAAAATAATAATTTCTTTTTTTACAGAATGAAAGAAAATCTTTTCTAAAGTAATATTACTCTTGGTATTATTTTTTTCCTAGCAGCATTATATCAGATGTCTTATTAAATATCATGTTTCTTGTATATAGAGTTGTCCAGTTCAACAATTGTAACAATTGATGTTATTTGAAAATTGTGTTATTTTTTTAATAATTATAGAACGCATTTTTTTTACATTTAAATATATAACTTTCCAATAAATATAATTACATTTAATAATGAAAGTTAAATATAAATGTTACAAATAATTGACAGAATTTTCTCGTGCTGCAACAATTTATTGACAATACAGAAAATGTAAGCACTTTTGTATATTGAATTGCTTGTTAAATTTGATAAACTATGACAAATAGTTTAGGAATATTTTATTTCATGTGACATTAATGATGACTATTTGTTCACATAAAATAATATGTTTTTAATTTAAAACGTAATATTTATAGCATACAATAGTATAAAAAAAAAATTTTAAGTTTTTCATTTCGACTGCTTAAATCAATCCAAAAATGTATTTTTGCCTAATTGTTAATTTATTTCAAATTTAGAATCCAAATTAAAATTCATTGAAATTTTTAATTAAACTTAAGAAATAAAATCTTAAATTCTATATTTTGATGAGAGATTTAAACCTTAACTTTAGATAAACGTAGTATTTTATGTAAATAAATCTCTTTTACGATGTGTTGACCATTTTTTTAACTGCTAAATTGTGAATGTAAGAGAATAAAACTTATACTAGGATGTCTTGGTCCTAGTATAAGTTCACTAAATTAAAAATTAGACTATGTTTCACTTCAAAATTTTAATCAATTTGTCATTAATTTAAACTGTAATTAATCTGATTTTCACTTACTGTAAAATTGCGTATGCCACAAAACGTATATTTCTGTCTTCTCGATTTAAAAAATAAATTAGCTAGTTGCTCTTTTCCCTTTCAAAATTTTCCTCTACGCATAATCACTGTGAGTAGAGAAAATATATTGTTCCTTATATGTCCCTTTTTTCATTTCTAGATATTTTATAAAAGCAATTTAGGAATGTAAAATGTAGAGAAAAATGCAAATAAAAAAAAAGTCATTTGATTTTTTGAAAAAGTATTTGATTACATCACCGAATGTGTTTACGCTTTTCACAATTTGCCGCTTTTTTAAGAGTATTGAAACGAGACTGAAAAGAGTTCCGACTTCAATATTTAATGCTGAAGCTTTAAACTGAATCCATTTTTTTAATTCTATTTGATTTTAGTTTATCTGTTCCTGTAATCTCAGTTGGCGCAGTTTGTTCCTGTTTGGGCTTCGCGCCACAAAACCCAACCAATCAAACATAAGCATTTTGAACGAAGTTAAATAAATTGTAAATATCATTTAAAAATTTCTTTTTTTATTTATAATGGTGGTCACCCTTGAGCAAGTAAGTAACATTGGTTCATTTGCCACAACAAGGCCGGAAACTGCTACTCATTTTATCGATACCCGATGGGCACCTGTGAACCAAGTCACTGAAGTACGAGTAGCATCGCCCAAACCACACCACCACAAACCCGTTTATAGGGCAAGCCACATTCATCCATCATCTGAGGAAAGGACAAAAAACACAAAGAGAGAGAGTATATCTCTATATACTCTCTCTATATCAGGTTTGTATATCCATGATCAAGCAGGGATTCCAACTCAGGTCCTCCCCATCCCTAATCAGTTACGCTAACCACTAGACAGGTTGGGTGGCTAATCTATGCGGCTAACGTGGGGCACGATCCCACGACTCCGAGATTAAGAGTCTCGTGCTCTACCGACTGAGCCGGCCGGGCGTTTAAAATATTTCTAGAAATCCCTATTAAGTCAATCCTAGATGAAAGTTCACAAAATGTGAACGTTCGATGATGAATCTATTTGTTTGAATGAAACAATTGTATAACTATTTTTTCCCACGAAAAGAAAAATAGATTTTATGTCCCCATATGTGATTATTTATGTAATTAGGTTTAATCCGTTATCCAGTGCAGAAGATCTTAGCCCACCGATTGGCAACAGTTGCAATCATCAATAGAGGAAAGTGGACTCTTCCTACAGTTTGAATCAGCAGAATATATATATATATATATATATATATATATATATATATATATATATATATATATATATATATATA
>JAPDSC010143489.1:0-12976 GCA_026290005.1 Latrodectus geometricus
ATTACAAGTCCATATTCGATTCATTTCTACTACACTGTAAAATATATCTAATTATTTTGATACAAATTAAATTTTATTGTCTTTGAATATTTTACTTATATCGAAATAAATGCTTCGAAGATTATACATGAATAAGAAAATTACGATGAATAAATAGCTTACTATTCAAAGATTATCAGCATAGTTTATAGCATCTTGATTAATCGAGGATTTTAATCAAAATAATTCAGATTTACAAAAAATAAAAAATGGTATTTACGAAATATCTACAAATTTAATAAGTACTTGTGATATAACCATTCTATATAAATAAAATCCTTATTCGGTTTAAATCCTTATTCGAAATAAGGATAATTTAAAATAAAAATTTAAAGATTTTAAAAGTTTGATTATAGTGTAATTTTGTATTTACTGTAAAGTATTGATATTCAATGTAATTAATATTTAAAATATTGTTAATACTGATTAAACTCCCTGTATGGATGATTATGCCATCTTATGCATTACAATAAGCAAATTATTTCTCTTCAATATAGAAGTATACAGTTTTTTCTACTTTTTAAAAATTAACATTATGTGTTAATGCTTGGAAAAGAGAAAAAAATATTTTTAACAATCTATTACTTTTTTTCTTAATTTCCCCAGAATATTTTCAAAAAAATAACAATTTAACTTTTTCAACGCTTAAAAAAGTATAATTTCTTCTCTTCTTAGCGAATGTGTTTTTTCCTTTTCCAATACGTCAACACTCGAAATTTTAATATAAAAAAAGCTTGTTGTAGCTAGTGTTTTAATGAAGGAAAAATGCAATTTAAAATTATTAAAAATTCTACAATGTATTCCTAATAAACATTTTAAATCTTATCTTTTAACTTATTTGAAAGAGAAGTCTTTCAAAGAAAACTTAACAGAAAAACCTGAAACATAAACATTTTAGGTTTCATCCAATTAATTTCATGAAAGCATCCGTTTTTAAAAATTTCTAAATATATATGCTTCTCTTGAAATCGTATATATTCTTTAATATGATGAGTCAATTATACTAGTCAAATAACAAAATAAATGTAAGGGAATGTAAAACGATTGTCTAAAAAACAATTAAATTTAGCTTGCAGTGTATCATAATAGTTATATTTCACGGGAAGAGCTAAACTATATAATGAAATATAGTTATTACTCCCTATGGAATACACTTTTCTCAAATGAGTTCAAACTCCAAACGTATAACCGAACTTTTTCTCATTGAGTATATAGATAACATTGTACACAATTTATTAGAAATTTTTTGAATTTATTATATTTTAAAATTCATACGTATGAAAATATTCAGTAATTTTCATACAATTGATAAACTGTTTTGATGAAATAGACAAATTAATTAATTATTGGAATAAACTATGAATTATTTTAATTTAAATTCTTTTAAAACTCAATTGTTGAAAGTTTTCTATTAAAAAAAAATCAGATAAAAATTTAATAATAAGTTCACTTTAATATTCTTAATGCATTATGTGCTCATGAAAATTTTATTAAAATTAATTTAATTGTGTAAAAACGTGGCATAGTTATCAAAATAATGATTATTTCTTATTTTAAAGCTTTAAAATAAGGAGTAATGACATTATGTGCTTAGGAAAATTTTATTAAAATTAATTTAATTGTGTAAAAAACGCGACACACAGTTATAAAAATAATGATTATTTCATATTTTAAAGCTTTAAAATAATGAGTAATATAGGACAGAGATTCACTTATTTAAACTTGATTAAATATTTTACTTCATTAAAAAAATTGTTTTTAACAAATTAAGTAATAACTATTTAAAGGAATTTATAGTAATTTCATTTTTTAGTTACAATTTCTATGAAGGTAATTTACAATCGTGTTTTTTCTTTCAGATTTTATCAATCATATTTGAAAATGTAGGACATACAAAGCCTCAACATTCATGCTGTAGAATTTAGAATAACTAAATAATCCATAAAAATATAACTATCAAAATACTTGAAGTTCAGTATAACAAAAGAAAACTGGCCGCGATCCAAAAACAAATAAAAAAAACAATTAACAACAACAAATCAAAAAACATGCACGCCACCGTCTCGCTAAAGGAGCAATGCAGTAAACAGTTTTCATTCTCCGAAAGATGTATTGCTTAGGTGGAGAGAAACTTGGTCAGTACACTGGTCGATAGAATAATCAAATCGAAGGATAAAAAACTCCACTTCTAGGAGATATCGGTTTGCTTCAAATCGATGAATAGATGTTTGTCTCCTTGGAGACGCTGTGAAAGAAGTTCTCAAACACAAATTCAAATAATTTCGTCTATGCCTAGTCAGTACTTATTGTTACCCCGTAAAGGGCCCGCATCAGGATGGGGAGCCGTCAGCAGGATCATGTGAGTATCATGCGCAACAGGAGGCCTGATGTGGAAAATGTTAAAGTGGCAGTCCGTGTAAGGCCATTTGTATCCTTTTCCAAAAAATGTTTGATTTCTGAACTTTTGTTGAAAATATTTTAAATGTGCTTATAAAGTACGTATATATATGGGGTTTGAAACAAGTTGAAAAAAATTAATATGTATGTTTACAACAAATAAATAACAAATATATAATCAAACTTAAAAAAAAAATTACAATAATTTTGTTATTAAAACTATTTACTTCATTAGAAGTTGATGTTCAATTAGATAAAAATAACAATGATCTCAAAATTTCAAATTTGTTTATTTTCTTGTTAGTTATAGCAATATTATTATGTTATAAAGCTAATTAATTTTACTACCCTTACTTTGCATTAAATTAAATAAATTACGGAACTTTCATAAAAATGCCTTTAACAAATGATTCGACATAAAAATACCTTTAACAATTCTTGGTGAAATGAAATAAAGCTCTAATAAAGCTTTAATTCTCACATAAGTTTCTAAAATTTTGATTTACATCAAAAGAGCATACATTGATTTTAAAACTTCCATAGATTCATGTATTTTTTTATGTAAAATCAGTAATAGCATGTTATAACTAATAATAAATTTTATTGTAAAAAGCTATTTACACTTTATTTCTAAAGCAAAACTTTTTTTCAGTAATTGACGTTTAACAATCAATTTAACTTTCACATGAGTCGTCTATTAAAAAAGGAGATTATTCCCATATAACATTACCTTACTACTTATATGACAGTTACATAACCATAATGTAATTCAATAAATACCCCTAGTTATATATTTAGTATAAGAAAAACTACTTTCGACTATTAAAAAATATTAATTTATATTTATATTTGTCTTATGAGTTAAAATAAGAGAGTAAAATAACGCAAAGTAACTTACTCTTCTAAGCAATTTTCTTTCATATTTCTTTTTTGTATTATTGATGTAATAAAGAATTTTGCTTGACTAACTATTAAAATAGAGTCAAAGAGAACGTCAGAGAAATGCAAAGAACATAATATCCATGTATGAAAAAACAACTTTCCTGAACAATCCAGACTCTCCGACAGAAGATTCTAAGAAATTTGCATTCGATCACAGTTATTGGTCTCATGATGGCTTCCAAGAGTTAGAGAATGGACTCGTGGTAAGAGACACCAGGCATCCCAACGGTGATAAATATTGTGACCAAGTAAGTCCAACTCGTCATTTGGTAAATATATATAATGATTACTTCTTACCTAATTTTTGACCAAAAGTTTAGCAAAATTTTCAAAATAAAATACTTTAAATTTTGATGGTCTTATTTTTTTGACTTCGTAATTCAAATAATTTAAATAAAGTTTTAAATTTACCAAAACAATTTATTTTCAAAAATATTTTAGAATTTTGTTAGAATTCAAGTAATTTTAATTATTAGAGAACTAATTGTAATGTTCTTTATAATTTGCAGTTATAAAGAACATTTTTAAGGAAAATAATAAAAAAAACAACACAAAGTATTTTCTGTAGCTCTATCAATTCCTGTTCGAAATTAAAAGTCATTGAATTTTAACGAAATATCTGTAACGTAAAAGACATATTTTTGATATAATGGATATTAATTCAATTAAAAATTTATTTTTCTAAAAAAATAGATTTTATAAAAATTTACTAGAGCTCTAATACTAGCGGAAAATTCAAGAATTGATTAACTATGTTATATTCGTTTCAAGATTTTCATCAAAATTAAAATCAAACATTAGTCTTGTTTAATGGAATTCACTAAATATTGTTCAAAATAAAATGTAAACCCATTTTGATAACTCCCTACTCACAAAATTCTAAGTAGGTTTCTATAATACTAGTTAAGAGGTTGCATACAAAACTATCACAAGCATTTAAGATACACATTTTCAACAACGTATTCATTAACTTAAAAATGCATAATAGATGTTAAGGAATAAAGTCTCCCTTTTATAGATATTTTACTCCAGTAATACATTTTAAGAGCTTTCTATATATTGACATTAGATATTATGGAATTTCTTAATTGTTGTAACCAGTGCATTACAAATACAAGAGTAATTAGAAGAATATAAAAGTTATTGAAATAGGAAGACGAGATGGAAAATTATCATTCCAGGAAACTTCGCAGAAAAACTTTACTTTAATAGAACTGAAGACAATACTATATAATCCCTCCAGTAAATTCCATCAAATTTCTAAGAACGTAATGTGATTAATAAGTATTAGTTTTAAATGCAATAGTTTTGTTAAATAAAAAAGAAAATATAAAATGTTTTTATATTATGAAATATGATGTGTATGTGAACTTGTTAAAAAAATTTAATTCATTTAAATCAGAAGCTCTCAATGGTGTTACCTATTCTTTCAAAATTTTTTAATATTATACAATTATTAAAAGATGGATAAAATTTCAAATAAGTGAAAATTTGGCATTCATTTTATTAATAAGTAATAATTTGAGAAAATTTAATTTTGTATAGATATTTACATTTTATCTGGTTTATGTTATAATATTTCGAAATGTCCTAATAAATAAAGCGGTTTACTTGCATGAAGTTTAGTTAGGTATCGCATAGTTTATTCATTTGGAGTAAAAATAATTTAATAAATAAATTTATATTGCAAAAAATCCTTTTAAAATTAATTTTAAAAGCGTTTTGGAAGATAAGCCTATTAAATACATCTAAACTGAGTTTTATATTTTGAATTTCTAAATTCCTTTACGATATTTGAAAATGCAATCAAAAAATGTATTCCAATTTAACAATAATATTTTCGATGTTTAAAATAACTAATTTTTTATTTTCATACATATATTTAGCAAATCAAATGTACATTATATTTCGCGAAATAATAATCAAATATTTATTTTATTTATTTAAATAAATGCAAAAATTCTTGCATGCAAAAAAAGCACGCGAATATTTAATTGACATATATGATAAAGAAGAATACGCTATTAAATTAAGTAATTTCAAAACAGTTTCTTTTTTACTTCTCCTTTTTTATATTATATTTTCAACTATTTTTGTTAATTATTTTTATTTCCCTATTAGCAAAATATTATACTTAAAAATTTCAATTAGCATTAAATTTAATAAAATGTGAGTAAAGGTTTTAAATTTAACAGAAATATTCATAAAACTTATGATTAAATTAGTAAATCAGAAGACTTATAGTTCCTAAGCTTTTATGTTATTAAAAATAAATATTAAGACCAATATATTTTTTTAACTATAGTTTAAAAATTTTTTGAAACAGTTTAGTTTTAAAAAGAAAATATTGAGCAACTGTTTAATCAAGATATTATCATTTACATAATTTTGCATAAATTATAAAATTTTACATTTCTTATGATATATTTTGTTTACGGTATCCTAAAAAAAGTGCCATTAAATTTTAAGATGAAGTTACTCGATATCCAAATCATTATTGAGCTTGAAATATAAATTTTATGGCTCTAATTTCATTGTACATTCTTATCGAAATTATCACTTGGAAGTTTTTCAACTTCCTTCATCTTGCGTAATGTGTATAATATATAAGTAGAGTCACTTTTAAAAAGTCTTATAAATAGAATTCTTTTTACTATATAAATAGAGTCACTTCTTAAAAGTATTTTTTTAAATTTGGCCTTTACCATTGTTGAACAACATAACCTTCAGTTCTTTCCACTGACAGTTACATACTGAAAAAGAAGACACATTTATGCTTTCGATGTGTTATATTAAAACATTTTGAGAACTCTTTCAGTAAAACAATTATGCTCAAGTATTTCACAGTAGTTTCTTGTTACTTATGTGCAAGGCTGATAAGTTTTTGTTACTTATCATGTGCAAAGCTGAAGTCACACTATTGTATATTCAAAAAGAAATTACTTGCTATCTTCATTGATTACTTAAATGTGCTTTGTTCTGAACAGTATCGTTACAATCAGACAGCTAATAGCGTCATTTGTAATAAAATGGCGGATATGCAACACACCTATTGTTTTATTAAATAAATTTTGAAACTGAGTTTATTTACTTTCTTTGTTTTGAATTTTTTTTTTCATTTTTAGCTAACTGTCTACAATGATTTAGGCAAAGGCGTTTTGAATAATGCATGGGATGGTTATAATTCCACACTTTTTGCTTATGGCCAAACCAGTTCTGGCAAGTCCTGGTCCATTGTTGGATACGGAGTTAATAAAGGTAATTTTCTTTAAATAAATAGAAAAGGAAAATCATTTTTTAAATACGAGGTTATGTGACAAAGTATACAAATCTTATCAAGCTGTTTTAAATTTGAGAAATTGAACATTTTCTATGTTATTATAAGTTTATTTATCGCGATTTTTATTCAAAATAATTGCAACCATTTAGTTTTAAATCTTTAAGTTTTAGATGTCTCTTTTAAAATTTTTCAAGACTAATTCTGCCTTTATTTTTTCTAAATAAAAACGAAAGTCACAATTTTTGTGTGAGATAAATTAAAAATGTATGGTCTTGTTGGAGAATTTTCTTAATCCAATAATTATGTTTGTTATAATTAAAGAAGATAGTTTTAGCTTCATGACAATGTAAATGGTTCTTTCAGATAAAAATATATTCATATTTCTGTTAACAGAATAATGCTAGCATATTATGCATAGTCCAATTATTTATTTCAAGTTCATATTTCTTGTAATAACTCATGTGAAATATTCCATATCATACGAATCAGAAAAATAAGAATATGAAAATTAAAAAAATATAAAGTCCCTACAAAACACATGAAGTTCCTCACAAATCTAAAATTTTAAATAATTTTTGTCTTGCAATAATTCTTGTATCTATTCCTTACAAAAAAAAAGGAATAATTGTATAATGTGGAATCTTCAAAATTGATTACAACTGCTTTTCTACAAGTGGGTCAATAATGTTACTAAATGGGAATGTGTATTTTTAGGAATTGTGCCAATGTTTTGTGAAGATTTATTTAGAAACATTAATGACAGTAAAAAGGCTGGAGAGAAAATTGAATTCGAAGTAAGTAACATAATGCAAACATAGTTAACATTATGATCTTTTACCTTTTATGTATTCCGTGAACGACTTTTTGTCGAAGAACTAAATTTATTTTCTTAGTTATACTATAGAAATGATATACATGTCTGTTGTATTGATTATTGTAATGTATATAGGCCAATCATAATTATTATATATTAGTTTGGGGAAAAAGAAATCCATTATTTTTACGTGAACTTCATGCAACTTCTTTTGGATTCGCTTTGTAAAAAGGTTTAAAACAGCTTTCATATAGATTTTTAGGTCTTGCAATTTACGACTGCTGACATGCAGTTAACTTCGATCATTTTTGATATTTTATAGACATTTTCGATGATGCTGTATCCACATGCGAGATGCATCTCTAACATCAAAAATACCCGAGCGGAATCGACAAAACAAAAATTGTACGTAACTGGTTGTTACAATCTTATATAGGACGATAAACACCTTTTACAATTTTAGCCATCTGGCTAGCTATTTCGCCGGTACAAGAAAAAAATGAAAATGTATCGAATTTTCTGTTTGTTGTCTTCCATTTTTAAAACCTTGTACTCGTAACTGAATTAATCAAACAAAAAACTGCAAGAGGATATTTTAGTGTCAAATGTCACCTTTCCGACGAGCATAAATCTGAAATTGTTTGATAGATACCTCACGAGATATCGATCACTACAGACGTCTACCAAAAAAATAATGGATTACTTTTTCCCCAAACTAATATTATTCTTTATACAAATGTAATCGAATGTAAATAAATATACAACGTGTGTTTATCTCATAAGTAGTTGAAATAACTTTCTTAAAAATATAAGAGTACATGCAAATGCGTGATTTAAATTATTAATCAAGTGTTTTAATTGATTGATTTAAGTGATTTGAGCTATTAATCGAGATTGAAAAATGTAAGATTTTTTATTCTATGAAGAAATAACTGATATTGTGGTGAAAAATAACATTTATTAGTTATTTTAAAAATGTTCCTAGAAACATGACTTCAACTCGACAATTTTTAATGTAAGCTTCTGATTTTTCAATATTTGCAATTTAGTATAATCATTATCATGATTTATTTACGAAGAATATTGCAAAATTTGAAATGTAATCGATCCTTTCTTAGTCATAAATGTGACATGAAATATTTCTGATAATCCATATCCAAGAAATGTAGCTCAAGGAATTGTTATGCATAACGAATTTGAAAGTATTATTTTTGTATGAAAGTATTAAAATTTTGACAATTGATGTAATATTTAGATTTACATCTAAGTTTATGTATATATTAAGGATTTAGGTATAATTTAAAGGATTTGTTTATCATTATATTGACTTAAATAATTTTTTGTACATTTTAAAATTAATATTAAACAATTGGATCATTAAATAAAACTTAATTTTTTAAGTTGTTAATTAATTGGACCATTTTCGATGAATATTAGATTTTTTTCATTCAAATGCATCATATAATGCATATTTATAAACTGTATATTTTTATAATTTTTTTGCAATTTTACTTGACTGAGTACTAAATGAAATTTAAGGTAGAAAATAAATTAAATACTTCAAATGTATAAAAAATGTAATTTTCTTAATTAGGTGCGTTTTAGCATGCTTGAAATTTACAACGAGATAGTTAGAGATTTGTTGAATCCAGGTCATAGTAAGAAAAGAGGATTAAAAGTTAGAGAACATCCAACAAAAGGCTTCTTTGGTAAATATTCAACGCTCATTTTTTTCATGATTAATTTCATAATATATATAATTTACATTGCTCTTTTAGAGAATTTGAGTTTAAAAATGTTAGATTGAATTTTATATATCAATTAATATGAATTTTGTCTACTTTCATTGCCTTTCTTGTTTCGTTAAAATGGAAAGTTAATAATTCAGATTAAGGAGATTTTTGTATTTAATTAAAGACGAATCCTTCATGTTAAGAATATTGGCATTAAATTGGGTAAAATGTGTACACAATTTTAATCTGATCTTAAATTTTGATTGAAGAATTTATACATATGTTAAGGGTTGATTACTTGATTCTAATACATTATTATGCATGAAACGAATGATTAACGAATAATAATACCAAAACTCAACTAATAAAAGTAAGAAAAGTGTTGCATTACCAGTATATATGCAAGTTTGCTTTTATTAGGCATTAAATTAAACATCTAATTTGCACTTCCCCATAAAATGTTTACAATTGATGCTAATAGTAGTATGTATAAACTTTATGTTAAGTTAATAGAAAAAAACAAGAACCTCAATTAAATTATCATAGTACTAATACTATCTATGTTTCACTTCAAATTAATATAAAAATTATATTCACTTTAAATGAAATTTATGGTAACTATTGACGTAAAATTGAAATTTTGTATGTTTTTTTTTTAAATTTCTAAAGACTAAATGAACAAGAACAGCAATTTTTTTTATTAAAAAATTTTCTTCATACATCATTTTTTAAAAGAGAATTGTATACAAGCTTTAAAAGATAAGATTTTCATTTTAAACAACGATACCTTAAATTTAAGTTAATAATGTTATCGAAACTTGTATTCAAAAAAATCATCCTAATTACAGAAATAGTTGAACAAGAATTTTTAATTTAAGTGATTAAACTATTTATATTGATTGATCATAATTTCTATATCTGCATATCATTTTCATAATTTATATCTATATTTATATTGGTCATAATTTCTATTTATAGTTATGACTATAAATACTTCATTATTATGATTTTAATTAAATCTTTTTAGGATGTCTATGTAAACGTAGAAATATACGAGTTTGTATTCAACTTGACAACTCACATTTCATTTTTATACGTAAATCATAACTTAATATTTATGAAAATTATTATAAATCTCTTTTACCATGAAATAAATATTATATTCTAGTTTTTAAGAGCTTTTTACTGATTAACTTTTAAATAATTTTATAAAAAATAATTCATTATATCAGTGTGGAGCCATAGAATATTAGAATGTATATTATAACAAGAAATACAATCTATAGTTTCTAAATTTTATTTTCCTTGTATTTAAGTTTGTTTATGCATTAAAATCTGATTTTTTGTCTTTGGATTTGAGCCGAGGGATTGAGTTCTGTACTAGTAACCAGTTACAAAGATATAGAAACTCAACTGGATCTGGGTACAACAAATCGAAGCATTGCTTCTACAAATATGAACGCCACAAGCAGGTAAAGAATCAAACTTTTTTGGACTATAACAATCTAGGTTAAAAATCTGTCTTGTTAAAATTTATAACTGAATTAAATTGAAAAATAATTAAATTTAACAATTTAAAATACTTCAGTTTAGTATACTTTAAAAATGATATTAATTCTGTTTTCTTTATTTCCAGTCGAGCACATACAATAGTCGGAATTACACTCGTTCAGAAATCAAGAAACGTTAAAGGTCAAGAGACAGCCAAAACGTCTTCCGTAAATCTTGTGGATTTAGCAGGAAGGTAAGTCTTTTTCACCTAGCAATACAAAGTAATAAATTTGTTGTTTTCAATTTAAACTTCTTACCTCTTTAAAAAGTTTCTAAATATATTCAAATTGTATTTAATTAATACTCAATTTATTCAAAAATTCAATGAGCTTTGTAAACCTAATTCTTTATTATTCAAAAATGAAACATACTTTACTGTCAATATTTTTGCTTTCTTGTTATTATTAAGATATCAGTGTAATTTCACTTCCTTCAAGTAAATTCATGCAAATAGTTTTTTAATGAAAGTTTATTGTCATTAATAACATAATTACCCTTGCAATCAACACATAAATCAATTTTATGGTTCATGTAGGAATATTCATATTGCGTGAATTTTCCTGCATGATCCATAAAATTCATCAGAATTTTTCAACGTTTGAAAAATGATATAATGGTTGGAATATAGAGATGTCATGATGCAATAACGAAAAGTATGAATGGATCAATCAATACCTAAAACTTCAATTCATTAACTTATCTCAAAATTTGCTTCGCAATTTTGAGAAAAGTAAAATAACCCTATTTCTAATGACAATATGTAGGTACTTTACAAAGGACGATTGATTTACTCTATCAACTTGTTCCCGGTCAAAGTCAACATTTATAACTTAGCTACATAACTACTCACAAATACTCAATTAATCCTAAAAGTGCCTTTTTTAATGTAAACATAGCTTAACTGTAATTAGCTGGTGATTTATTTGGCACAAGACAGTGCCTTTTGAGCATTAGATTATAATAGAAGATTAGTTTTTCACTATCAGAAATCAAATGATCTCTGAAAGTGATCAATGAATGCTTTTCCAATATACCATTAAGGCAATAAGTTGTATTCGATGGATCTGTTAGATTTATTTATTTATTTTTGAACAGATTACATCACCCAAGATTTGTTCTTCTTATTTCACTAATTTGTTACATAAATCAATTCATAGACGAATTACGTTGTTTAACAATGTATAATGATTCCTCGATCAGCTGACATGATATAGATTTATTTCTACTTCTACCATAAATATGTCTAAAAATTTTGTCTTTTAAACTGACAAGAGTGGAAAAAAAATTTAGATTTTAATCTAGAAAACTATGTTTATATTTAATAACGTGTAATATAGTTAGATAAACATCGCAAATATTTTTGGTGGCAACTATTGCATTAATACGTATGTAAAACCAAAAATTATACAATGCAGAATGGTATTCTAAGAATGGTAATTTTGCTAAGCCTTTTCCTATTAATTGCAAAAAATTAAAGATTTAAAAATAAATAAGTCAGTATAACTTTATAATATCTTTGTTTTGAATTTGATATAGACAATCAGCTGATAGATGATAATTTAGTATATTATGTGCGATGGTTTTAGAAGATGCAAAATGCATCAAACTTTAATAAGCTTAACAGAATATGATTAATAAAAGATTTGTATAAATTTTCATACATTCGTCAAAACTTACATATATCAACTGACTAAGTTTCAGTCAATCATTTGTGCAATACTTTCATAAACTTATATTTCAATGAATAATATTGAATATTTGAAGGAATACTGTTATGAATTGTTACTCTTAAATTGTGATGTATAAGCTCAAGATTTTAATTTTCAAAACCACATTTTTTTTTAAATATTGCATTTAATAATGTTGTAAAATGAAGTACAATGATAATAAATTTAATTCTTTCTAAAGATTGCATAGCATATACTATCGTTAGAAATTGGTTTTAAGATTGGTTTACTTTAGCCATATTTTCAATTAATCTCAACGGTTGTTGATTTCTTTTGAAACCATTATAATGAAATTTGTTCAAATAACGCAAAGTCTGATTTAGTAAACTGAAAGCGTCTAAAGCTTATATATTTATGATAGCAAAAATAATTTAATAACTACATTTTAGGATTATTTCTCAGTATATGTGATTTTCCTAATGGAATTTAATTTTTTATTACATAATATAAAAACATGTATTTTATTTTCATTCTTGATATCGGGTACATATAT
>JAPDSC010143491.1:0-20927 GCA_026290005.1 Latrodectus geometricus
TATATATATATATATATATATATATATATATATATATATATATATATTAGGTTGGGGAAAAAGAAATCCCTTATTTTTACGTGAACTTTATGTAACTTCTTTTGGATTCACTTTGTAAAAAGGTTTGAAACAGCTTTCATGTAGATTTTTGCGCGTTACGACTGCTGACATGCGGTTAACTTCGGTCATTTTTGATATTTTATAAACAATTTCGACGATGCTGTATCCAATTGGGAGGTGCATCTCTAACATCAAAAATACCCGAACGGAATGGACGAAACAAAAATTGTACGTAACTGGTTGTTACAGTCTTATATATAGGACGATAAACACCTTTCACAATTTTAGCCACCCGGCTATCTTTTTCGCCGTTACAAGAGAAAAACGAAAATGTATCGAATTTTCTGTTTGTTGTCTTCCATTTTTAAAACCTTGTACACTTAAGTCTGTTTTTACACGGTAGATTGGTTCCAGAAGAAGCCGTGTAAAAAAAAAAACGTGTAAAAAAAGACATTGATCTTATACAAAAATGGGTGATTTGTTCCTAATCTCTAAAACCTATTAAAATCAGTGAAAAACAAGAATTTTTAAGAACAAGAATTCATGTTTATTTTATTAAATCAAATATATAATGCTTATTTTCACAAGCATAGTAATTAATGATAAAAAAGATATGCACTCTAATCTTAAAAGTAATATAAATTAAATGTATGGCAAGTTCAGGAACTAAAAAACTATGTTGTGAACGAAAAGAATAGGTTATTCAATTTTTAAGGTAAAAAATAAAATAAAATAGAATAAGTGATAATCATAAATACAACAACATAAATTTAATTGCTGTTGTCATCAGTTATTCGTAAATAACTGAATAAATACAAAATATTTTTTGGCTTACCTTTTATCTTAATGCGTTAAAATTAAATTTAATGGAAAATCAAATTTGCCTGCAAAAAATTTCTTTACCAAACACGTCTGATTGCATTGACAGTTCACAAAATATTAACACGTTTCAATTGCTCTAACCAGTAAATTTTATTGTATGCACATAAAGGGAATTCCCCTACTTGTTTGTACGCGCTAAAGGGGAATTCACTTAAATCTTTAAGCTAGTGTTCGCAAACTATCGATACTATCGATGGTTTCAGACTTTTTTCTTTCATAAATACTTTTTTGTGATATGAACATACTTCGCAAAATTAAATTTGACAAAAAAAATTTAAGTACATAAAATTTCAAATCGTGCTAAATGGAATAAAATCGTGTAAAAAAATTAAAAATATTCAATTTTCAAACCGTGTTATATCAAAACCGTGTACAAAAAGACCGTGTAAAAACAGACTTAGGTGTACTCGTAACTGAATGAGTCAAACAAAAAACAGCAAGAGGATATTTTAGTGTCAAATGTCACCTTTCCAACGAGCATAAATCTCAAATTGTTTGATAGATACCTCACGAGATATTGATCACTACAGACGTCTACCGAAAAAATAATTTATTACTTTTTCCCCAACCTAATATATAGATATATTGGGTGAATAAGTATTTAATATTTATGTTGAGAATCGACAAGGAATGTTGACAACTGTCTGTCAAACTATGGGGATTTTCAGTGGCTGTAGCGAGCACTCCCTGATGAAGTCAATGTGGTCAATACCCCCTGATAAAACTATTTTGGTACTTCATTTCATTTTATATTTATTTTGTTCCATAAACAGAATTTCAATTTCATTTGTACTTTATTCATGTTCTCCCGTTAATGTTTGCATTTCTATTCTATATTTAAAATGTGTGAGGATTTTGATTTTGTATATTTTTGGACATTCTACTTTTAGCTGGTTGCGCAGGAAGAATTGCTAAATTTCTACTCAGCTTAGCCTAGACTAGAGCAGAATTTTTCACTGTGAAGAGCAAAATAAGTTTATTTAAACTTTTTCCAAGAGTTAAGACATTACATTTAATTTTTGTTTAATACTTATGCTATAAATGAGATACAATTTTATGTCTCCTTTTTATCAAGATCTTGATATCATATAAAACCTTACATAAAATATTATATAATTTTGGTATTGTTATTAAATTTTCTTTAAAGATAATTTACAGTAAATGCATGTCTGAAACAATTTAAATATAATGTTGCTATTGAGAGCATTATAACATCTTTAAAACAAAAATAGGAATTTATCGGTGGACAGCGATATGAATAATTTGTACATAAATTGTTTATGGTTAGAGTATTATAAGTACTTCCATTTCTGCTTGAAGTTCATAATTTTAAATTTAAAAAAATTTTAAAAAAATTAAATGAATTTTTTTTACATTGATTGTAAAACATGCAAATTACTCAAATCTTAAATTATTTTTTAAAATGCAAATTTAAGACATTGTTAAAGACTTTTTTTTTCTAATCTAACAAAAAAATATGATGTATTTATGTGATGCGTGATTTAATTTTACAATAATTTTTAAATTGACAATTCAATCAAAGAATATTGTTACGCATTTTATTAAAATTTTAATTTTTGATGCATTATATTACAAACGTATTTTTTAAATTCATTCTATAGTTTCACTTGTTTGTAATTGAAATCACTCTGTGCCTTTATTATATGCCCTCATATTGAAATGTGATATACTTTATTTAATAATGTGTTCGGTATATTGAAATATTCAATAATTCAGAAAAGTACTTGAGAAGGATTAAATCTTATGAATGCTTTACTTCGCTGTTTTTTCTCGATAAAATTCGAAAAATTTGAATGAAGGAAAATAATTATTTTTTTCCAGTTTAACGCATTTCAAATAGATTTTTAAGATTCGAAGAATCAATGAATTTTTGGGTTTCACTGCTTTTTCCCTATTGTTGACAAAAATAAAAGATCAACGAATCATTTTGCTTCTATTGACGACATTAGTGTGACGTCATATTTCCAAACAAATACAATGTAAACATTTGTTTAATATTGTATTTAAGAGTACCTTCTTGACAAACTTGGAGATTTTTGTTTGGCTATCGATTTTATTGGTGATTTTTGTTGGCACAGAACAATAAATTGTTCTGTTGCAACCAGAATACGATAGGATTTTGCCCAGCTTGGTGATTAACTGTGACTACAATTTGGCGAGAATCAAAGGTTAAGCAAACAAAAGGTTAAAAGTTTTAGCAAACACGTTATCCTTAAATAATGAATATCAATTTCAAAAATGACAATTTAAAAATCTATCACCTAAGTCTATGGCTGTTTCAATGATAAATGGCGCTTAACAGCAAACGTTTGGAAACAAATTGCTGGATATGACGTCACAACTAATGTCGTCTATTGTTTTAATGCAATCACTTGCAGAAACGTTGTTATTACGTCGTAATATAGTCGAAACAAATAGATACATATTTTACGTTAAAAATAATATAAAATTTTGTGTATAACAAATGCAATCAGACAATATAATTATAGTTTACATCCGCACCCTTGATTTTTTTTTTAATTCTTTTACTTCCGGCAACGCGGAAGGAGAAGATGAAAATAAAAAAAGGTCTTGGCAACTAAAATCCATGTCAGTGCACCTGGACCTAATCTATGCTAGACACTGATTTTAGTTTGCAACAAACTAACAACAACTAGACAAGCCTTTCGTTCGGGTTTATCTTTAAGTGCAGTCGCCACGAAAGCCACACACACACTAATAAATACCACACGCAAAGGCTTTTGTGTTTTTCTTTTCGGAATCGTCTGCAAGCGAGAGCTAGGAGATGAGCCTCTTTTGTTCCGCTTTAAAGGGGATCATTTATATTCTGGCGAGTTTGCTTTTTAACTTGTAGTGACACAGGCGCAACGGTTTAGAAGGAAGCCCAAAAAAGGGAAGCTGAAAATTTATATGAAACTAAGCCAGTGCTTTTTGTCGAAAGTTTGCTTCGCCCTACCCCCCTCCCCCAAAAAAAAAATTTTCACAACACGCTTTAAAAAAATAAAAAGAAAGAAAAAAATCTACCTTGACGCTTTCTTGAAAGCGAAATATTAAACGAGTGCTTTCTTGCATTTTTAATGCATTTTTTTTTTACGCAATGAGTATTTTTGCACATTTATGAATAAAATGCATGCTTGCTTTCCGGCATGGCTCTGAAATCTCAATATAAGTAGACAGGGGGAGTTAAAGAAAGCCCCACAGTGTCTTTCTGAATTTGTGAGACTGGCGATCGCAGTCTGTTTATTTCTTCTTTTTTTCTACCTCCCCCCCCCCATAACTTCCGCTTTTTTTTCTTGAAACCATCAATCATCTTCAAATTATTGTATTTTTTTTTTATCGTGCCTCATTAAAAATTAATCAAATGCAAAGCATCTTCAATTTTTTTTTTTTTCTCAAAGAATTTTTTAAAGTAGAAAATATTAAATTACAAAATGAAACGTACTTAGCACAATTTGTTTCCGTTTTAAAAATATATTACTCAACCTAATAATTATACACTATTTAAGTCAGAAAATTATTAAAAGATTATTTGGAGTTGAGCAGTTTACAGCCTGCGGCTCTTATAAGGCATTTTAACAATCATCGGTAAATTCTTTCTTTTATAAAACTGAAGGGTATTGGATTCGATATATGATCCAGCCAGAGAATATTTTGTGTATCTTTCTGCAACTGCCATATAGGGAGGGAGAAGAATGCTCACTCAGTTGTCGATCTCGTCACGTTATTATATTTCAAAATAAAACCAGTTTTAGTGTCTACCGTCTGCAGAAATCGAAAAAACGCAATCTTTTATAACGCAGTTAATCATAAATATTATACATGTATATATTGTAAATCTCTATTTACTGGCTCTTTTTCTGTATAATACACAATTTTATAAGTTGTATATATACATTATATTCTGCTTATATCATCGGTTTTACCTACATTTAACTGGTATTTTATAATCAAGATTAATAAAGTTTTTTACGAATAACCTTTTTTTTAGTGCCATATTTGCCTTATGTGTCATTTCCCATGATGGAAATCCCCATATCGCAAACGTTTTTTGACGATATCTTATTTTTACTCATTTTGTGTGTAACTTCTAATATTGGAGATCTACTGAAATGCAATATTGTAATTCTGCATTCTAATTTAGAGGCAATTCTATCATATCCAAATGTATTACTTGGTGGAGCAATAACTGATAACCTAAGGTATAGACCAGGTGCTTCGTCATGTATGCCTATGTTTGTAGAAATCAATAATCGAAAAAGTAATTCAATTACCTTATCTTTGTTAATATTAGTTTGGGGAAAAAGTAATCCATTATTTTTTCGGTAGACGTCTGTAGTGATCGATATCTCGTGAGGTATCTATCAAACAATTTCAGATTTATGCTCGTTGGAAAGGTGACATTTGACACTAAAATATTCTCTTGCGGTTTTTTTGTTTGATTCATTCAGTTACGAGTGCAAAGTTTTAAAAATGGAAGACAACAAACAGAAAATTCGATACATTTTCGTTTTTCTCTTGTAACGGCGAAAAAGATAGCCGGGTGGCTAAAATTGTGAAAGGTGTTTATCGTCCTATATAAGACTGTAACAACCAGTTACGTACAATTTTTGTTTCGTCGATTCCGTTCGGGTATTTTTGATGTTAGAGATGCACCTCGCATGTGGATACAGCATCGTCGAAAATGTCTGTAAAATATCAAAAATGATCGAAGTTAACCGCATGTCACAGTCGTAACGCGCAAGACCTAAAAATCTACATGAAAGCTGTTTTAAACTTTTTTACAAAGCAAATCCAAAAGAAGTTACATAAAGTTCACGTAAGAATAATGGATTTCTTTTCCCCCAACTTAATATAAGCTAAATTAGAATAGATAGGATTGCCTAAATTGGCCGTTAAGTAGTTACATTCTAGTCTTTAATTCAAATGCTTGTAAGTTTGATTTCCACCACGGGGATAAATGCCACAATTGATTCAAAATTCCCTTTAAACTGTAGATTGAATGAGTTATTGTTAGCAAAAAGTGGCCATAAAGTGACAACCGAAACGAATTTAGTATCGAGTGCTACGCAAAGTAAGATAGTGTCAAGGAGTAATATCCTTTACCAACATATATCAGCTAATACAGACTCAAATAATCTTCTCGGCATTAAATGTTATATTTCGCCGTTTCGTATAGTTGGAATGGAATCATTACAATTATCATCTATTTACCCAACTTTAAAGTTTCTACCGTCTGCATATTGTCTTAACTTCACTGAGTAATATTTATGTTTCCAAAAAAAAAAAAAAAATTACTGCTTTTTTCTTAAGTCTCGCTTTATTGAAAAATAAGAAATCAATGCAAAATAAAAAGGAATCAAAATAGAAACTTTCTTTTCCCTTCGCGAGAAAGAAGCAATAACAGCGAAATACATATTTGTTCTTTTGTTCGGTAGCCTGCAGGAGGCGACTGTAAAAACTCCGCCCCCAACACACAACATATAAGTTTATAGAAATAAAATCTCTTTCTTCACCACAGTTCTTTTTATTTTTTTCTATTTTTAAATATATGTATGAGAAATATAAGAAAAACAGTTCACAAAAAAAGAGAGAGAGAGGGGAAAAAAATGGCTTCAGAATATCATATAACTCCGTCAGTTTGTTTATTTTAACCTTGGGCATGAAGATTTAATGAAAATTTTTCAGACCTGTACTCAAAAGTTCGCGAAATGAGCGCCCTCTATGCATATTCGGCGAAGTACTAGAAAGGGTTCAAAATATACGATTCGAAGGTGCGGAGAGACAGGAGAATTTTTCAAATATGTCTCTAGAAAAACAAACTCAGTGAATCTCTTCGAAAATACTTGAAGTGACTAGACCAGAATATTTGGTGGGAAATATGAAGCTCTTTGGATGGCAAAACGTTTCACTGGCAATTTTAAAGCAACCATAGAAAAAATAAAATCCATATGGGATTCTTTTTTTTGAAATGGTCATAAGGGACTCTGCCAGAAAGAAAAACTTCATTAAAGCGAACTGCCTGTAGAAAATGTATCAGTTGTATTTATTAGAGAAAGAGAAATAAAAAAAAATCATAAAAAAAGTTTAAATTGGAAATCGAAATGATTTTTTAATTTCTTCTGCCTATTTATCAAAAATTTTTCGTTGGAAAAAGTGCCAGTTTCATTTATGAATGCTGACTTTCATTAAATGGTGACCATCGAAAATTTTATTTTGATCTAATTGTTTAATAAACCTGAAGGGATTGGTTGCTTTCTAATTTAAAACATTTGATTATTATTTTCGTGGTATCAAATAAAACATTTGTAAGATGATATGTTGCTGTTTTACCCTACTTGTGACACCGATCAAATCCATGCGAGTCTTAATTAAGCATGTGAGATCTTTAAAAACCTCAAGAAGCTTAAGACTGAGAGATACCAAAAGTTGAAGCTGCTGCCTACAGTCTGCAATGCATTTAGTTGAGCAAGCAAATGAGAATTCATAATTTATAAGCAGGAACCCATCAGAAGATCTCTAGAGAATATATAAAAATTAGAGAATTATAAAGAGGAATGCTCAGTTCCTGATGAAGATCAAAAGAATGGCAAAAAGAGCTCTTATTCTCCGATGAATCTGAAGAGAATCATAGAGAGGAAGAAAATGAAGAGAGTCAAAATGAAGAAGGTTCAGTTTCGAATGAAACAGTGGGAAATCAGGGAGAAGAATACCGAATCTGTAATGAAGTTGAAAAGAATCATGAAGAAGACCACAAAATCTCCAATGAAGATTAAAAAACCTTAAAAGAGATCGCTAAGAAGAGGCTAGACAGAACCATGAAAATGAATGCAAGTCTTTAATGAAGGTGAAAGAGAACTCTCAATCTCTGATAGAACATGAACAATCACCAAAAGGAACGTGAAGTCTCAGCAGAAGATTAAGAAAACTTTAAAGAAGGACACTGATGAAAATGAAGGGAACCATAAAAAATGTCTCTAATGTAGATTATAAAAAAAAAATAATGAAGTACACAAATTCTATAAGGCAGCTAAAGGTAACTATGAAGAGTACTTCATCTTTGATGAAGATGAAATGAACCTCAAAAATAAAAAACAAAAAGTTTTTAATGGTTTTTTTAAGAAATGCAAATATAAACACTCTCTAAAGCTTTTCAATACTTTTTAGCTATTTCCTCATTCCGAGGAAGTGTAATACAAATGTTTAAATGCTTAAAAATCATAGGCTAATTAGACACACAAAAAAACAGTTTAGGGAATCCCCATTTTAGTTCTGTAGAGATGGTCTTGCAAACAGTCATGTCCAGTCAAACGTCTAATAGCGCCACCTATATCTTCTTGGAAAACTAGGAATAGATCTTTCTTTCCCCAGAATTCCCCATCTCTTATCAATAGCACATTGAATCATATCCTGTTAGAGAATTTTCTTAAGAGTCAAGTAAAGAAACAATTTAGTTTTATGAAATGTCAGTGGTAGATCATGATGTATTGATTTATCAAAGTTTCTTTCTTAACCAATGTCTAATGAAAATATAAATCAGTGCTTTTTGAGTATTTGAGACTTTTTAAATGAATTTAAAAAGTGTATAGTTCAAAAATAAAAGCTTTAAAAGACATTAAGATGCTAAATCATGGTTCAATAAATCTCGTCGTGGAACTCCTCATAGAACGCTTAAGGTTCCATGAGGAGGAGTTTATTAATTTTTCTCGAGAAAGTTTCAATTTCCTGAAAGGAAGTTGGGTATATATTTACACAATGACGTAAATATTATAGTTAAAAAATTTGTTAATTATTTTTGGTATTTATTTTCAAAAATTTGAGGGTTCGAGTTATGAAAACAAATGTTTCTAGATTCCTTTCTGAATCGATAAATTCGCGGCATTCGAAGATTTGTAAATTCAAGTGTTAAACGCATAATTTTTTTAAATGTTTGAATGCTCTTTAAAGTTTTATGCGGACAGTATTTACTAAAAATAAGCACACAGGCGATTTACTTTGGCAGATTCTCGAAGATATGGACAAAAACTGCTTATTGCCAGATTCGTGTCATTAAATCCTAAGAGACGATAACCTGAAGGCGCATGCTCGCCTTTTCGGAACTTTCGCAATTTATTGTACACAAGGAAAGGAGCCATATTTCTAGACCGATGCCCCCAAAGACAAATCGGTTTTTTACCGAGAATGCTTCCCCCTTATCCTTTCGCTACAAAAATACCCGGGAGAAAATAATACCAATAATAATAAAACGGGAAAAACGGAGGGAAAGAAACTAAAGGAACTCCCGATCCAAAAATTTATGTTCTCTCTTTTCCTTTAAACTTTTAGACTTCTCTCCGTGTAGGTTGCTTCCCTGCGCGGCAAACACGGCTATATATTTTCCCGATTCCAGTTCAACGAATTCCCCTCCCGGAATATGCCCCGGAATAAAATAAAAGAATTTCTTATAAAGTAAATAAATAAATATACATGCGGACCACTTCTTAGTGCCTTGAAACAACACGACAGCTTTGCATGGTAAAAGGGAACTCGGAAATGATAATAATAATAATAGTAAAAAAATATATACACATCAGGCTTGGAAACTTGAAGTTTCTGAAATCATTTGAAAACAGGAGTTTTATTTTTTGTTCACGCTTTATATCGCATATCTGTGTATTTTGAATGAAGAAAAAAAAGGGATTTTTTTTTCCCGTTTTTAGTAAAAAACCTTTGGGACGGCCATAAAATATGCAACATCCGGAACTGAAATAAATATTTTTCCTGTTTTATTTTTTTTTTTTGCCTTATTTTTCAAAAATAGAAATCAAAAAGAATAAAACTACAAAAAATAAACGTCCGACCAATCATGATTTGTGAAATTCCGAGTTCTCGCATGTATCAGCGAAATACCGTTGGGAGTCAGTTTGGGGGGTGTTCCAATTTGTATTTTTTTTTTATTATTTAAATACATATATTGTGTTATTTCATAAAAAAAGAAAAGTTTCCACTTAAGTGAAAAGGAGGGGGGGAGGTCGCAAATATTCAAGCAAGCGATAAGTGAAATAAAAAAAAATGCAGCAGCCTATTTAAATCATAAACACTTGAATTGCCTCTTGAATTAGATTTGTTAACTAAGAAAGAAATGTATTTGTCGCTCACCCCTTCTTCTTTTTCTCCACCCCCGAGAGAATTGGAATACGCTTAAGAAATAATAAAACTAAAAATTTTAATCTCACAAACAAACAAATTAAATATACTAGACATGTTTAAGGAGGAAAAAAATATGCTTAATAAAAAAAATAATAAATCGAGTTACGCAGTTTATGCATTTTTATTTTTAAAGCATTAAATTTCTATTCAATTTAATTTTAGAAGTTAGTAAAACTCCTGTTCCAATAGTTATATATATTAGATCAAATTTCTCAGTACCCATTTAAAAGAAGGAAAAGAATTTCCTAATTTACTTTGAGAGTTAGAAACATTTTCTAAACCCTTTCGAAAAGTATGTTTATTTTATTTTATTTATTTTTTTTTTTATTTTTTTTATTTTTTTTTTTTTTGTAATAATAGTCAAAGCGTGATTTCTAAATATGGTTTCTCATGCAACTCGAAAGTGGAAGATATAAATTATTATTTCATGAAGCTCTTTATTAAAGTCATTATTACTGAATGGGAAAAAGATAGCGTTTTCTGAACAAAAACTGATAAGGAGTATTCACGAATGTTATTATAATAGAAAAATTTGTTTACACAAATGATAAATAGTGTATATTTTAAGAAATATTTCAATGATTAATGTAAGAAAAAGTTTGAAAATCAAAATTATCTGAAAAGTGATTGTGAGCTGATATTTTCTGTTGTTGCAAAGTAAATATGTGGTACAGGTCAAACTTAGCTAATGGCAAATTTTGGATATGCTTGATTAATTTAATTAACAAATATATTAAATCAACGGATTTAATCCTGAAATTATGTCAAAAAAAAAGGAAAAAGAAAAAATAGCTTGTTTAAATTCTCATCAATTAAAATAAAAATGGGATTCAAATATATTAAAAAGAATTTATTTTTTTCCTGTTATAAAAAAATCTTAACAAGGAAAAAAAACAGATTTTTTTCTATGTCTTTTTATTTTAAACTATAGTTTAAAGTTTTTTTTAAAAAAAAATTGTGTTGTAAAAAACAGTTTTAAACTTTTTTTACAAACATTTTCGTGAAAAACTTTTTAAAAATTACTTTTAATTGTAATACTTTGCAATTCATTTTACGACCAGAATCATAGATGCATATAAAAGCTCATTTATACTAAATAAACTTTTGGATATTTAATTTGTTTCGTGAAATTTTAAAGTCACTTTAAAGATACATTTTAAATACATTTTGTATAACTTTGTCAGTAACCTCATACAAATGCTTACAAAGCATGAATATTTAATGGGATTAACATTTGCTTACTCCTTAAAGTCTACTGGGAGACGAATCTTTCAAAAATGAACATCTGGAATAAGAAATATCTCGATTGTAGCTTTTAATTTCCCAGAATGCCTCCTTTTTTTTTGTTCTCTTTGTGAAAATCGTCTGCTGCCAGGTTTATTCTCAGCACAGAAATATAAGCTTCGCTCGTTTCATACAACTCGATAATTAAATTCTATTGTGCTAAGCCTAACAAAAACATTCGATTGGAATTTAAAAATGGAACAACGCTTTCGGAGGACTTTTAAAATCCTTCCTATTGAGCGAGGACACAAAAATTATTTGTGGTTGTTCCAAGATCAAATGAATGAATTCATTTAAAATGTTCGCGGGAGCCCCAATATTTATTCGAACTGTCGAACTCTTTAATTAACTCGAAACTCGCCTGGATGCTCTTTGGAAAAGGAATGAATTGTATGTTTCTGCTTCAATTAATTAGCTAGAATAGCTTAGTGGGGCGTTAAATACCTTTCACTTTGAATAGAGGGAGCACTAAAACACAGAGAGTTTCATCAGCTTTCTACAAATGCGCCGTGGGAAGTGGGAAAAATTCTTCTAATAGTTGGAGAAGGGAGGCGACGCCATTTGTACGATTTTAATTCCGATATCATTCGGTGAGGAATGAAGGGAAGGGAATATAAATTGCCTGCTTTCTTCATTGCAATGAATGAAGCTTTTACTGAAAGAGTAAACATGTCAATTTTTAATTACTGATAAAAAGAATGATCGCTTAGTGTCGTGTCGTTTTAATTACATAATATTGATCTGATTATCCGAATTCAAATTATCCGAACTTACCGAATAACCGGAGTTAAAATATTTTGGAAAATTCATTATAATGAAGAGGAAAATAATTGGGTTTAGTTTAATTTGATTTTGTTCATCATTATAATGAAATTAAATTTTTAATCATGATGAAGGTGAAATTAGTGAATGAAGGTGAAGTTTGTCACCCAAATTAAAATGAAAAATAACGTTACGAATTTGAAACGGAAAGTAATGATTCGTTTAATATTGATCTGATTATCCGAATTCAAATTATACGAACTTCCCGAATAACCGGAGTTAAAACTAAATATTTTGAAAAATTATTATAATGAAGATGAAAACAATTGTGTTTAGCTTAATTTAATTTTTTCATCATTATTAGGAAATGAAATTTTTAATTATGATGAAGGTGAAATTAATGAATGAAGATGAAGTTTGTCACACAAATTAAAATGAAAAATAATGTTACGAATTTTAAGCAGAAAATAATGATTCGTTTTATGTTGTTCTGAAAAATTATATGCAATATTTAACTGTATTGCGTAAATAAAGCATCTGATTTAGTAAAAATAAACAAGTCAAATTTTAACTGTGGAGGGGGAAGGAATTATTTAGAGATATAAAGCTTTTACTGAAAGAGTAAACATATCAATTTTAATCACAGGAAAAAAATTATCGCTCAGCGTCATGTCATTTTAATTACATAATATTGATCTGATTATCCGAATTCAAATTATCTGAACTTCCTGAATAACCGGAGTTAAAACTAAATATTTTGGAAAATTCATTATAATAAAGATGAAAATAATTGGGTTTAATTTAATTTAATTATGTTCATCATTATAATGATATGAAATTTGTAATTATGATGAAGGTGAAATTAATGAATGAAGATGAAGTTTGTCACACAAATTAAAATGAAAAACAACCCATTTAAAAGAATCACTCGATTAACTGTGGAAGAAAAATGACTGTCTACTAAGTTTTATTTTGAAAGAAATTTGTATACAACACGTAAAATTGGAAACACTGGGGCATTTTCCATATTTAGAATTTCATTTGGGATGAGGTGAAATATTTTACATATATCTTTTTATATTATATATTACAAAATTAATATCATTAGAACCTAAAATACTTATAACTACCTATAGGGAGACTAGTTTAATTGAATTAATAAAAAATGTTAATTTAATTAAAAATGATCAATTGTGGGGTGTTTTTCAATGCTAAAATTTTCGTTTAAGTTGGAAAAAATATCTTTTAAACACAATGGAATTCTCAAATTAAACTTAGGATTTTATGAGCTGTCTGCAGCAAAAATTGTTTAAAATAATTTCAACAAAAATTTGGGAAAATTATCCTGAGATTTTTTCAGTTTCAACTAACATAAAAATGGTTAATTCTAAATACCATCAATATACATAACAAAAATGTTTAAATTCCTGGCATCAGAAAAAATATATGAAATAATAAAAATTAAAAAAAAATTCTCTTGTTATTTAATAATCTTTTTCTACATGGATATTTGATTTAATAATTTTTCTCTCAAATCTTGGAAGAAAAATACAGTTTGTCTTGGTTTTTTGGCTGCCATTTTTTGTTGACTAAAATCCTTTGTATGATAAAATCCACCAAGATTTTTTAGATAGTTTATTATATCAACGTTAGGGAGGAAACCTGTAAAACTCCCAAGCATCCACCTGCAGAAAGCAGATATATAACATTCATCTCTCGTAGTTAAGCAATGACAAGATTCGAACTCAATACCTTACATTCTGAAGACTACAATCCTACTAAAACGCCATGGTAAACCTTTGAAATCAAAGAGATTGCTAATTTTGAATCATTGTCATCAAACTTCTTCAACACCCTACCTTCACTGGTGTTATGTAGAAGCTTGGAATTCTACAATATGAATATAAATATGGCACGAAACATGTAATAATACCCCAGAGGATATGAAATTAGATTCTGCGTAAAATTAACTAGTTAATGTCCTCTCAGCATGTGTTTGTTCGGTGAGTCGGGTATCGAACTGACAACCTTTCTTACTAAAAAAAAAAAACAGCATATTTCCCTACCAAAGCTTGCAGATATCTCTAATTTGAAAAACAAGAAATAAGCCCGAGCGGCCTTTCCCCCAAAACCCAAGACGAATCACCAAAGCGGGGTGGAGCGCGTTCACGCTCCCCAACTACCTGCAGAGGTCGAGCTGGGGGAGGTGTATAAAACATCAGAATAATAATAATAAATAATATGTAAGTGAAAAATGGTTCGCCAGAACGGAGTGATATGATTTTTCACGGGGCGTTTTCTCCCAAACTTCCCGCTGCGTACCAGCGAGTCAATTGAAAAAAGAAATGTATGAATTACAACCTCCTCTCCTGCCAATATTGCTTTGTTATGACAGATATTTTTTTTGGCGACTATACACCTGTTCCTAGTATGTATTTTCTTTTTCAAGCTTTTTATTTATTTATATCTCACACCTTATTATTTCCACCCCTGAGATCGTCTGAATTTGCGCCTGGAAAGGCGTGAAACAATTTGTCTCCATTGTTGTTCAGCGTTGCTGTGAGGGTGAGGTGTCTTCCCGTGGAGTTTCTCAGGACTTTATTATTTTATTTTTTGAGATGTGAGGTTAGTTGGCTGCCTTTAAGGTCCTTTAAGAAATACTTTTATATGAATTCGTATAATCGAAAGAAAATTATTTTTCAAAAATATTAAAATCAAAATAACTAGGTGTTTGAAAGATTTCCCTTACTTCAACTTTAAAAAAAAATATTTTATTTTTAAAATTTATTGTTTGTTTATTATTTTATTGATGGCTAACTTTTATTATTCGCTTTTTTATGTGGAGCTAAAACTGTAAAATAAAAAAAATTCAATTTTTCATTATAAAATGGTTTATCGACAAACCTTATCATAACTATAAAATATTAGTTTTAGTGAAAATGATTTCTGCTAGATATTTAAGTAAAAACGTACAAATCACACATTTAAGTGACGTCACATACTGACTCATTACAGGAGAAACATTTAAACTTTCTAAAAGTCAAAGCATATCCTACTATTTACAGTTTTATTTTTTACTCTGCAATAAGTTTTTGCAAGCGAAAGAAAGTTTAACCGGCTTAGAGAGGATTCTTGGTCACAACAAAGAGGTGGGATTCGAATTCACAAACTACTGCAATGAAAGCAAAAATGTTTCGTTAATTACTTTCAGAACCCCTAATTTATTTCTTTTTTTAATTTAATTTAATTTAATTAATTTTTTGAAAGATTTTGTGAAAATATTGCTCAAGCAATAGATAAATAAAGTTCTACCCGATCCAAATCATTTTCAAATTCTTTAAAAACCTTTCCCATGATATTTATGCAAAAAAATCCAGCTCTGTGTGTGCCTGCAAAAAGAATTGATACGCCTTTTATATTTATTATAAATTTATATTTCATTGATTATCCCTATGTTTGTAATTTCTTAGCATAATTACTAAAAATTATTGTTTTTTTTTTTTAATTTTATTAAAAATTTGACCATTTGACAGTGCGGAAATCCTGCTCAATATTTTTTTTTTGTTTGGTTATTAAATTTTTTATTTCTAATGGCGGGCACCCTTGAGCAAGTAAGTACATTAGCCCATTTGAAGCAACAAGGCCAGAAACTGCTGCTCATTTTATCGTAACCCGGTGGGCACCCATGAACCAAGTCACAGAGGTACGAGTAGCATCGCCCACGCCACACCACCACAAACCCGTTTATAGTGCAGGCCACATTCATCCATCATCATCTGAGGAAAGGACAAAAAACACAAAGAGAGAGAAAGAATATCCATTCCCGAGTCCGGATTCGAACCCACGTCCTCCCCATTCTTAGACAGTGACGGTAACCACTAGACAGGTTGGGCAGCGTAATTAAAATTTAACTACAGATATTTGTACTCATCGCATATTTTTTCGACCACTGCTGCTTTGTCATACAATAATTTAGAAAAAAAATTGCTAAATACTACAATACTTTCGATTTTAACTTACTATAAAAAAATTAACAAAAAGTAGTCCTTATTTCCTACGATTTTTCTTACTTATTTTTCTGCACTATTGATACTTCTCTAACGAAACCAATTGTAAATCTCATGTTAGTTGTAATTAAAAATTATCAAGATTGTTGTAGATTAAGGTAAAACAATTTTTCCATTTATTATGCAGCTTATACTCGAACCCCTTTCCATGCATCAGGATTTTCATAAGGCACTACAATGAACTAACCCGAATGTTTCGGAAACATTTAATTTCATCAAGCCTATGATTTGCAAGGGACAGCAACATTTACAATCTTATCCAGGGTAAGGCGCGTGTAATAAACAATTGAAACCGCTCCGCTGTGCGTGCGATCGCTTCACTTCATTTCCTCCATCAGGCCAGTTTTAAGACCGCGGAATTTTCCACCCACCCCCCTCCACTTCTCGTTTCGGATTTCTCTATGACTAAGCATTTCTCTTTTCGATCAGTAGACTCGGAACGAAACAATGGAGGCCATTTATTCCAAAATCCTGCAGCCTGCCGATCCCCTGGCCCTTCTCTGTCCTGGAGCCTCCCTGGTTGAAGGGGTGGAGGGGTGCGCCACGGCGGATTCTGCAACGATCGCCCCAAATTGCTGGTTCTGGATTATTTCGGAATGAGAACTTTAATGGAGCTCGAAATTTTTAGTTTTAGTTAGTACTGGAGTTGTACTGGTATATCGAAGCTATTTTAAGCAGGACTGCGTTCACTCAGTTAACGTTTATTGCTTGAAATTTTATTTTTTAAAAAATGCCGATCATGGTTGTTATATATGAGAAGATAAAATGGTGGATTTAATACTAATAAAGTATAATATACAAGGTTATATTCTTTAATCTGTAGGCAAAGCAAAGAATTATTTTTTCCTTAAAATTACATAGTAATTTTAAAGTAAATTAAGGTGACGAAATCGACACCTGAGTTAGTAACCTCCCTTTTAAACTTTCATATCACATTAGCAGGTAAACAGAACACAATAAACATCTGACGAGGTTACATCCTTTCAGCTTTAGTATTAAACTCGCTACCACTTACACTCAAAAGCAATGATTATCTCACCTAGCCCACTGCAATCTTAGATTAATTATTTTTCACTAGAAATCGAGAACTCGATAATGTATTTTTGGACATTATGAGAAAACAATTAACCCTGCCTCGTAACGCTGGTATTCGGGTTTAACGATTGTTTTAAATATGATTTAATATTTTAAAAAAAATCGTTAAAAATTTTAAATATGATCCTTTTGATCCTTTTTATTGCTTCTTTCCATTCATTTGCAAAGACGAAATCTTGTAATTTAAGGTCTCACTTAAGCTTAAAATGTTTGTGCGTTGAGCCCCAATAATATTTTAAAATCCCGTTTTAAAATTTTGATTTTAAGTAAAAATAATTTAAGGCGCCAAATGAAAAAATTGTCATATATTTTGATCTTGTAGGGCAGGAGCCATTTAAAACTATACTCATAAATAAGGAAGCAACAACTACAAAAATCATCAACATGTATTAAAATTTTGTTAATAAAAAATAATATAAAAAACCAATGCTATTTGGTTTAAAATCATGTACGAATAACCGAAAATTACCCAAATATTTCTTATGGTTCCTACTTGAACACAAAATCAGAAGTTAAACTTGTGCTTTTATAGAATTTAAAGATAGTATTTTTATAAAATACATTTTATCCCAAATACGTTTAATTTTATTTTATGTCTTTCACACCAGTCACACGTAGAAACAATAGAATGTTTAATATCAAAAGCCAATGTTTGAAAGTCATCGACAGATGTCTGACTTGGGGATAAATTCGTGCGCCAGAATTACGTATTTATCTATCATCCATAAAGCTTATGATTTCCAATTCAAATAATCCATTTTAATCATGAATAGACATCGCCAAGAACTTCGCCACATCAATAGGTGAAAAGACAATGTGCTCTAACTAACCATTATTCAGTTAGCTAAAGCTATTTGTTCAGATTGACGTCAAGTAACTCTTGTGCGTGGGCAAGCGCCATCTAATTATTTCCCGATGGCTCTTCACCCCTTCCCTTTGGCACTTATTAATAGATCTGCTTAAGGAGAATCCTATATCGTTTGCGTGTATATATTGTTTCACTAGAGGTGGTTTTCCATGTTTCTTATCAGCTTCCATGTCATCTTTCCTTTGTTGCGGGGGGGGGAAGAATTAGTGAATTCCTATATCGAGTGTTAACTGTATGGAATATTTTGAAAGAAATCATGTTATCAAATTAAATAAATCTGAGTTCGTGTATTATACCAGGATTAATATATCAGGATTTGGAAAATCGTAAATGCATAATCAGATATAATTTCCAATAATAAGAGCTTTGATCAAATAAATAAGCCCACAATAATGAACTAGAAATTTTTCTTTAACTATTCATAATGCATCAATAGAGCTATAAAAGTGATTAGCGATTGTTGTTACTGCGATCTCTAGATGTATATTTATAAAGATCTCACCGTGGATTATTGAGCCAATTGTTGAACAATAGGCGATGGTTGTTGTATTTCTTTCTACTTTTTCCATGCCTACGCATCGAAAGGAATCCTTTGAAATTTCATGGTTTTCTCCTTTTCAATACGTTAATACTGTTTATCACTTATGATAAGTCTTCCCAGATAACAATCTGTTACGACTGTTAAGAGATTTTTTAAGTCACTTTTATTCCCTATGTGGTAAGGTATGTAGTGTGGTAAGGTTGTGCATTTGAAACCATCCGAAAATAAAATGTTTTGATTCCTTTATATGTCTTGGCAATCTTGATGCTATTGGTTTGCTATCTGGTTTTCAAAATGGGGTTGTAATTTAAGAAAATATGCATGATTGATTTTTTACTATCAATTAATCCATTACTAATTTTCAAAACTAATGCAACTTACTATACCGAACAGGGCTTGCAGTTGTCACTTAAACTTCTGTTAACAAAGACAAGATTTAACCATACGTGACAGAATATCAATTGTATACCATAATTGATCAGGTATACTCTAAGAAATAACTTTACAATTTAAGCATGGACTACTATCTAGTAAACTAGGTGGAAAACTAAAAAAAAAAAAAAAATACTCCCAAACGGTCACGATCAATAAAATTTCTGATAGACAACTCTTCCTATTGTGCTTAAGAGTTCTGATTTTCAACTCAATGTTTCGAGGGTTTGACTCCAATATCGGGAATGGCACATGTTCTTGTTCTTGTATGTATAAAATCTGCATAGTAGAGCGATAAATCAAACCAAATCCAAAGGCCTAAGAGTCTGGAAAATCATGTTTGAAAAAAATGTGACGTATTTGGGACAAAAAAAAAAAAAAAAAAAAAAAAAAAAAAAAAAAACAAGAATTTAAGACTTGAACAGGCGTATCGCATCCTTGAAACGTCCAATAAGTTAACAAAGTCGGCGAACAGATTGTTACCCTTTCCGTCCTACTTAGAAATGTTGGCGTGGTGCCTCGTAGTTTCGGTAGCGCCGACATAAGGCGCGACTCCCAAAGAGTGCCTCAAGAACCCCAGAATGTTCATTTTTCATTCCAAGAGTCCAGGCCCAAGATCAAACGAAAAAAAACGAGCTTGCCTCTTGTCTTTTATTATTAATAACAAAGGGCACATACGTGGCTCCCGGAAAACACCCAAAAAAGTACGCCCAAAATGAAGTGGAATAAAAAAATGAAAGAGAACTGCCAAGTACCCCGACCCCACGCCCTCAACTCTGTGGGTGGGCGACGACCTTTGGCCCCCTCCCTTATCGCAAGCCGACGCCGGAGGAAGCCCCCAACTTCACCTTCTCGCGTTACTTTTGCCCACAGAAGATGTACCCAGTGTCATCCTGGGACATGTGTCGATGTCTTCTTGTCTGTCATGCTTCACTTGCTCGTCTCCCACAAAAACCGAAAAACCTGGGTACAGTTTTTTAAAATATCTTTCACTTAGCCAGTCGTATTTATGACCTGTATCGAGTTACCACCCTTTCCCTTTTATTTATCTTTGTCTCTAACTGCGGTGACAGTTACGTGTGGTCTTCTTCTGTTACTTGTCGAATCTGTAAACAAAATGACGTTTCGTTTCTTTTTTATTTGAGAGAGGTTATCATATCTACTTTTCGGCCGTGGCAACGAGTTTTGTTCTCAAGGTTTTGATTGCGTTTTTCATTTCGTTTTTGTTTTGTTTCTGCTTCCACTTACTCTCTTCAGTGAGATAGTAATCTTTGAATCCACTTTCAGCCTTCCTAGTCGTTAAGACTCTTATCGAAGATCTAATTTTGCAGACTATTTTTCTTAAACACTGTTGTTAGATCTATTTGCAATTTTTTTTTTTTTTCAAAGAATCATTTTGATATGTTCTTCACTTGCTGCCTTGTATTTACATAAATGCATTTGTGAAACAGAAAATTTTAAAGAATTAGAATTATGGGTTAGTACGAGGGAGAGTTCCTCAATTCCATCCAAATTTACAAACTGGTGTTTCTTATATAGTCTTGTTTTTCGTCTGTGGCTGCATATATTTGCTGCATGTTTTTGCTAAAAAGACCGAAAAACGTGTTTGATATCTTACTTTATAATTTCCCTATTAGAATTTTTAAGCCAAACCAGTGGAGAAACACTGGTCCTTAGAATTTAAGGACGTGCATAACTACGCTATATATAAATATATATATATATATAT
>JAPDSC010143492.1:0-21321 GCA_026290005.1 Latrodectus geometricus
TATATATATATATATATATATATATATATATATATAATATGTTAGTCTTTCATTTATAGGTCCCATTGTTGGAATATTGGGCCAAAAATATGGTCCGCGAAAAATGATTGTTACTGGAGGAGTAATCGCTACAATCAGTGCAGCTTTGTGTTTCTTTGTTTCGGACATTTTATCAATTACCATATTTTGGGGAATCATGAACGGTGAGTTAACTTCATATAAATACATTAGTTAGATTTTTATTGTTTGAAAGATATGTACTTTAAGATAAAGACAAATGGCCCATATATTTTTTTATTTGTCTTTCGGGATAATCAAACTAAATTAACTGTTGGCGTCAGTGCTTTGAATGTTGGCATTTCTTCCTTTCGTCAAGCGCTCCAATAACCCCAAAACGCTATAAAATACAAAAACTGAAGCTTGTAGTTGTCGCATGGTTGCTACTTTGTGTAGATTGTATTTTTGATATACTTTTATGTGTATTCGATTTCAATATAACAGCACTTTAAGTTTCTTTGTTGCTTCTATAATTATTGTAATAAATTGAAAATGAATACTGACTAACATTCTTCCATACTACATCTACCTCAATCTTTTATACTACATCTACCTTGCTTGAAAAATATTTCCAAAATTTTTAAGCTGTTTTATTAAATTTTTCATGGAAGTCTAATTGAATTTAGGATTGGAGTATTAGCTTTTTCTAATGTCAAGATATATTCATGAAAGTTCAAAGAAAATTTAGAAATTTTATTTTATAATGACAAAAAGTTAAAAAAGAATCAAAATAATCTTCAAATGACTAAGGTAGTATCACTAAAGAAAAAGAAAACTGTCATTAATCGAATGATTATAATTTTCTGAAAAAAAACTTAAGAGCTTGTAGCGACTGATGAAACATTAAGCACTAATTTTTTTATTTTTAATTAAATTTTAATTTTAGTTTTTAAGATTAAATATTTACTTTTTGCATTTTGATTCTGTAGTTTAAGTATAATTTTTATATGAATGTTCTCTACTGATAGTGCATTTGTCTTTAATGTCACGACAGCATTAAGACGATAAGTATTGCAGCGCGAGTACAATAAAAATATGCATATGTATATCAAAACATTAAATGAGTTATTTCTATCTCTACTATATTGAGTTTATTTTCTTTTTATTACTTTTTAATATCCAATATTTTTTTTATCATATATTCGCGTGACTCAAGTTATTTGATTCTAAGAAAGTTAAAACATGAACAATATGCCTATTTCACGTTTAGTTGGTACTTGTCATAAGAATAAAACTAAAGTAATAACATAGAATAGTAAAATGTTTGCTAAGAGAAGGAGTTTTCGGAAGAGTAACGCTTGTCTAATTTAATTTTTTTTCCAATATTTGAGTTCCTGATGAGAACATTGTTGTGAATTGGCAAATAACTAAAATATTTTGACGGGAGTAAAATTATTTGATCTTGCAAAAAATTAAAGTATTAGGATACTTCAAGCCAAACAAACTTTCAGCCGGCACGTAAAAGTTTTGGGAAATAGAATTAATCTAAAAAACGAACTTGATTTCTTTTCATATTTTTTGATAAATGTAATTGTTAGTTGGAAATTTTGTAGTACTATATATTTTGGTAAATAGAAAAGTTTTGATAGGACTACTTGAATTAGCTCCATGCTTCTGATTGGTTTGTTTGTCGCTCAACGGTCATTTTTTTGCACACGAGGGCTAACTAGAAAGTGATCTATGGTTTAAATTAAATTCCAACCCACTACAAACATCCAATCCCAAGGTGGGATTCGAACCCATGAGCTTTAAAACCGAAAGCAAGAGGGCTAGCCAATCAGCTGCCATCTTGATTTTCACACTGCTGAAAAATATGTAAAGTAGATGAGGGAATTACTATTGTGGAGCTACTTTTTGCACAAGAGGAATAATCCGACTAGGGCCTGCCCTAATAGGGAACTCTGAGTTACTATAAAACATCTTCATACGAGGTAACACGAAACAATATAACATATACACAAACATTTAAATATTTAGTTGTTTGCTCGGCACGTATATGACAACAGAAATTTTTGGATTACTTTTTATTTAATGTTGAAATTGGAGTTTATTCAAACAATGACTTGTTAATGTATTAAATTATTATATATTTCCTTATTTTTTATTTGTTATTTTTCCTTTTGTTTGTCATTTATAGTAAGTCCAAGGTGCATTGTACTTTTGAGCTTACAACATTACTGAAAAGAATATTGTTCTTGTTAGCTGTCTCTTTTCCGTGCTATTATAAGTTTCTGTTCTTTATCATATTGATGTTGAATATATTTATAGTTTTATTGATTTTATTTCCTTTTAGTATGAAGCATAATTTTTGTTGGACTTTGTCCGCATTGTAGTATTGTTATTTTGTTAGTATTGGATGACATCACCAGTATAACGGACTGTGATACCCTCTTTTGTCAGAAAATCATGTGTTTGATAAGGAGTTTACTCGGGAAATAGCATACTCAATTTATGTTTCAATTTAATAAACTCATGGTAATCGCTGAGCAATTTACCTGCTTTGCAAATTACTCACATGATATCTAAATTCTAAAAAAAAAAAAAAAAAAAAAAAAAAAAAAAAAAAAAAAAAAAAAAAATAGAATGTTCCACTATAGAAATTTTTTAATAAATTAATGAGTATTTTTATGAGTTAAATTTTTTAATGAGTTAAAAAATAAGTCTGTAAATTTTTAAAGAGTAAATAATTTCATTATTTCCCAAATCATTATATTTATATCACTTATTATATATATATATATATAATATGTATGTTGATTTGTTCCTATATTTTTCTATACTTTTGTGGATTATCATCAATAATTATATAAGCCATTCCATTCCTCAGGTAGCTTAATGTTAACTTTTTTCATTTTAAATATTGTTGTTTTCAAGAATTATTTTCCAGAATAATATATCAATTGATGCTTGGTTGTTAATTAATTTAATTCATAAATCATTTTATCAAATTAGATCATATACTTTTTAGCATCATCTAGTATATAGTCATTAATAAACAGCAGAATAAACAGAATTTATGTTAACATATATGGATTTATCTCTTATAAATACTAATCTAAATTGTTAATTAAGAATTTACATAAGAAAATACCAAGTACTTCGACAGAAAAAGTATAGAAGAAATCTTATCTGCCTCCTCCTAAAAAGTACTATTTGAACTAGGTATTCTGAAATATATAGAGAAGTATATATGTTTGGTTTTAAATAAAATTAACTTATATATTTCTAAAATAAGAGCATTTTTAACAGAAAATAATTCGTGGCAATATTTTTCACACCAGAACTAATTAAGTTTTCCAATGGAATCAAAGTATCCAGATTTATCTTAAAAAAATATTTTTACTTTTATACTTCCATATTAGTTCTTGTTAGATTAAATCTAACCTAGAAATGGTGCCTTAATGATGAAATGTTAATGTAAGAAAACTTTTATTGAATATTGATCGTTTTAATGCTGAGATACGAATATTCACTGTAGTGAATGTCTGATAATTTTGTGTAATAAGAAATAGTTTTAAGTATAATATAATAACGTTTCAAATATTATAATGTTGAATTTCAGTTTCAATTTTAGGATAAATTGATATAAAAATTTTAATCCTTGTTTTATACCTGTTTTGTTTTAGGTCTTGGGGCTTCGCTCTCTGCCACTCTTCCTCAAGTAGTCATAGCCCAGTACTTCAAAAAGTATAGCACAACTGCATCTGGAATGGGTTTCTCGGGTGGCTGTGTTGGAGCTTTTTTATTCCCTGTTGTTTTGGAATTCCTACTTTATCGTTACGGAATTGAAGGGACATTCCTGCTAATAGCAGGCATCATCATGCACGTGATTCCTGCTGCCATGGTTCTTCGGAAGCCACCGTGGCTAAAAGAAGAAAGACAGCAAAATAATGACAATCAAAACACAGATACCAATCAGAATCAGTCTTTGGACCCTTTGGTGTTAGATGAAAGCAATGATATTCCAAATTCCAAATTCGTAAGCTCTCTTTCGATAAATGAAGACGGATCAAAAAAATTCTTATCGAAACATGAAGCAGAACATGTGACCCGCATTTATCCAGTTGGAAGAGGAGAAGTCCAAAAAGAAGATAATTGTGTTCTTAAGAAACCTTTGCTTGAAATTCCGCAACCAACTTTCAGTGAATCATTGAATATAGAATTTCTGAAGGAGAATAGTAAAATCATTGCGAAGATGCTGTCGATGAAAAGGTGTGAAAATGGTGAATTATCAATTTCTGAAGTCAACCAAAATGAATTAAATTACGAAACAGAATACACCATTTTGGAAGCGATTGAAAGCTTGCACAATTTAAAACTGATTTCGAAAAGAAAATGCCAAATAAATGAAAATGTTCCACCGATTAAAAGTAATTCCTTGCAAGTTGAATTGATAGATAAATCAAAATCCCTTTGTAGCTTTAATTTACAGGAGCAGTCCTCCGAATCGGAATTGCCAAAGTTGAATTCCATGCCAAGTATATTTGAAGCTGATGATGATTTCTCTAGATCATTTCTTTTACATAAAATATCAGAGCTGAAAAGCATTGATGACAAACTGATTCTAGAAAATTTTGGTGATGACAGATGCAAAGCTGCTCTTGTTTTGGCAGAACTTAGGAAACTTAGCGGAGTGTATCCTGTTAAAGAAAATAGAATTTCAAGTTGCATAACAGAAGAAAATATGAATGGACAGTGTTCCAAAATATCTGAAATCGAGCATCACTCTAACTCCTTTGTCGAACATATCAAAACTGCACTCAAATTGCATGCCAATCCTCTGTTCCTAATGGTTTGTTTATGCCGAGCTGTTCATTTCATTAGCTTTGTACCAGTGATGACAATTGTTGTGGATTTTTCTATGGATAAAGGTCTCCAGGAGGATGATGGGAAATACGTCATTGCAGCCCTTTCTTTGGGAGATTTGCTTGGCCGTCTTTGTCTCGGGTGGATCACTGATCGAGGTTTTATGAGCTTGCAGAAGTACATGATGGTCGTCATGGTTTTGCAAGGCATTTGTACCATATCTTTGCCCATGATGTATTCAAAGGTTATTTTATTTATTGGCTTGGCCGTATTCGGAATGCTACAAGGATCCCTCTTCGTGAGGCACCCAGTACTGATTTCTAAATACATGAGGAGTCATGAGCAATCCATAGCCATGGGATGTGCTAATTTCCTTTCTGGACTTTTGGGATTTGCGATTCCCGTATACATAGGTAAGTGCTAACTGCTCTTTTGTAATAAATAATTGTAATTGGATGATATTGATAACTAATTAATAATAAATGTTATTGCAAATAGCATGTACCTTTGTAATATGAAAGGAATTTCAAAGAAAATACCAAATTTCCTTTATGTATTAAGGTTGTATCATAGTAATAGTCCTTACTTTTAATTATTGTGTTATATTATGTAAATCATAGTATGATTGTTTGGTTAAGCATTTGAAATTAGTTATGCCAGCAAACCTATTCTGAATGCAATATCTAAAAACTCGAAATCAAGATCAAGGATATCTTTTAAGATTAAGGCTTAATATTGATCATAGATATATCATAATGTTATGGTTTTTATTGCACCTGTTGTTTCATAATCAGCTTGAATTTCATAGAAATTTAATTATGTTATCTTTGGAAACAAGTAAATGGAGTTATAAATTGTCTAATTTTACTCAAAACTATTCTCATGATTATGCCGAAAGAAAGTACCATAAAATTATTACGATTATAAGGATGAATTCATTTGTATTTGCAGTTTTTGATCAGAAAATTTTACGTGATCTTGAATTTTAGGTCAAATGTTCTATAGAAAGATCAAATGTTTCATATTTATAGATCATGATTATAGCTCAAATGTTCAATACAAATGATAAAAGTTGTAAGTGGAATTCATCACAAAATTACTGAAGAAATATTCCTTAGCAGAAGTTCAAATATTTTATTTGTAAATATTTGAATATTTTCCATCAAAGAAACTTCATTAAAAAAATTCAGCGTAAAAAAATTTGTAAAATATGTACATGTTTAAGATATTTCATAACTTATTTATTTCTCCTTCACATTTAATAATGAATTTACTAAGCAGGCAATTAAACTTCTATGAAAAGTATCCTCAAAGGAAAATAAGCGAGCTAATTAATAGCTTTATATTATGTATGAAATATGCATAGTGATTTTTTAATTAAAAATTAAAATTCGAATTTATTATTTAAATGATGTTTAGAATAGAAAAAAGTATTAGTTTTTTAAATGAGTGCTCATCAAAGAATGAATATAATTTGAACAATCCAGAAAAAGATTTATAAAATGAAAAAACTAAACATGTTTGTTTGTTACGTAAAACAAAATCCTGTATTTTGGATATATAAAAAGGAACAGAGATTTCCGAGTATAAAATGTTTACAAAAGTACTTACGTTTCATCTCTATGTTTTTTCAGCTGTCACACACGTATAATGTTTTTATTTGAATGTGTGTTACTGGTAAAGTTTTTTTTAAGTAAACAAAGCTTTCAGCTGCTGCTCATGAATAGTTCTCATAAAGCAGATGGAAACGATGAATGCTAAAATAATCCAAGACATGATATTGGAATTCATAAGATATCCATGCGTAGATGGAAAACATTTCCATAGAATCTGGAATTCAATATGAAACGATTGATTTCTCAAACCGTCGTATCTATCATTAATAATTGAGTATATATAAAAAGTTGTAGTCACAGACAGCAATATGCGGCTTTGGACTACGTAACATTTTGAAAAGCATTATTATTTTCAGAATCTTATGAAAGATTATTCAAGACTGAGTATGTTGCGTCTCTTTTTCTTGTATGTGTATCTATCGAGATGCGTGAATGAAAATGTTTCCTGATTTCTTTTTATGTTGTATGTGAATAAGCCCCACTCTCTATGAAAAATGTCTCTAGAACTTTAAGCTTAAATTTACAGGGGATACTCCAAAACCTTTTATTAGCTTTTTCAGATCTTAAAATTACCCTCTACGTAGTATCATGACCAAAATTATTCACATTGTGTATTCATTTTTCAACAAATTAGTTGTTGGGCTGTCATGAATTTGGATTATTTTGTAAACCGAAAAGCCTTATTTTTACTTAAAAGTCAATGTGTAGATTTCTCTTTTTTTCGAGGTTAAGAAAATCCTCGTATGTTCTTAGAAATCTTTCAGTATTTTTCTGAATGACTGAAATGCCATTTATCTTTGTTTCATTTTTCTTTTGAAAAACATATGGTTCTGATCTTCTTGTCATATATGCTGTAACTGGCCATGTCTATTACGCCATGCTTTAGACTTTCATTGCGTCGCAAATATAGCAAAGACAGAGCCTTGTGGTGATCCTTAACCACAAAAATGATGTTACTGTGAATTCATGTTTTATGGTCTATAAAGTAACTATTTCATCAATACTTCAATGATGACCTTGTTATCAATCGTTATTTTAACTATAAATTCATGGTTATCACTTTGAATATATACGATTTTCAGTCATTTTTATGTAATGGATTCCTGAAAGCATGCGAACTATCATGTTGCGATGTTAGTCAATGCAATGTGTTTTAGTGTTAGCCGGTATATAGAATTTTACCATTCTGTTTGTGCGCAAAACTGCATTAAACCAGTTGCAGGGCTCGGAGTTGTCCTGATATTCCTGAAATTCCTGATTTTTTAAAAAACGTCCTGAAATGTCCTTATTTTTCAAAATAAATCCTGGAATTCCTTAATTTTTGTTTACATTCCTTTGAAAGTTTAATTTCAATTAATAATTTTATATTTCTCAGTTGTAAATTTTTTTTTTAGTGGAATATATTTTTTCTTTCAACTGTTTTCTATGCAAAAAGAAAGAGAAAAATTTCCCCCTTTTTTGTTCTCTTTCAAACAAGAAATAGGGTTGCCATTCATTCGTCTTCGCCTCGTTTTCAGCCATTGCTCACACATGTCTGAAGTCAAAAAAATTTAGGTTTAGGTTTGCCATTAAATTCTATTTTGTGCCTTTACAGACAAAGTTTCTGGTTTTAGTAGTGCACAACTATTTACAATGATATTGAAATTGTGAGAATTATTGGCCTACGTTTATGCGCATGCGTGAAATGCTTATCGCGCCATTTTGAAAGATTTTGATGGGTGTTTTGAAGAATGTTTATTAGCAAGCTCAGAATTTTATTTTTTGAATGGAATATTTTGAATGGTTGGAACTGCAAGATGGGGATAAATGCCTAATCAAGACATGGTGCCGAAGTGTTGACGATGTTCATTCTGCGGAGTGCTTCGTATGCAAAAGCAAATTCAGTGTTTCAAATATGGGTTTTAGACAAGTGCTTGCGCATGCAGATGGATTAAAACACAAAAAAGCTGTGAACTGTTACAAGAATCAAACACTATTTACTATCAAGTCATCAACTTCATCTGAATCCTCGACATCGACAGTAGTAGTGAATAACAAATCATGGCTTCCCAAAATGACATCAGAGAAAACCATTAAAGCTGAAACAATTTTAGTTTTGGTGGCAATATAAAATAATTATTCTTTTTCATCTTTGAATGATTTAGCTAACATTTACGGAGAAATTTTTGATGATTCCTCCATAGCAAAAAATCTCAAAATATCTTACAAAAAAGTCAGGTATATGATTAATTTTGGATTAGGTCCGTATTTCAAAACTCTTTTGTTTCGGGATATCAGCACTTCATATTTTGTTTTACTTTTCGATGAAACTGCTACAAAACAAATAAAGAAACAGTTGGATATTTACATCTCATATTGGTCTGATAAACATGGTAAAAATGTCATTTGTTACCTCGAATCACATTTTTTAAAGCATGCTGAAGCCAATAAAATTGTAAAAATTTTATTAAGTTTTATTTAAAATAATGGTTTAAATTTAGAAAAATTAATGCAGTTGTCAATGGATGGACCAAGAGTTAATTTAGCAGTTTTAAAGCAAATAAATAGTGAACTGAGTAAGCAAAGTTTACCAGTACTAATTGATTTGGGTACATGTTGCTTACACATAATCCATGGAGCACTGCGTAAGGGTATTGATAAAATTGGTTGTAATATTGATGGATTTTCTATAGATATTCATCAATTTTTCAAGCTATCTCCTGCAAGAAGGGAAGATTATCATTCCTTATAGTTAGAAATACTGGAAGAAACTTTAGCTAGACATAGTTTCCTTCCATGTTGAGAGCCGTTGGTTAACTTTGGGCTCAGTTTGTGAGAGAATTGTTGAGGAATATGATGTTCTAAAGGAATATTTCATTGTTAAAGTACTTAAAGAGTCGAAATCTCCTCTTTCTGATAGACATCTTCGGATTATAAAACATTTGAAAGACCCCAAGACTCTGGGCATATCTGCATTTTGTTCCATTTTTTTGTAAAACTTTTGAACCTTATTGAACTTCTAATGCAAAAAGTCGAACCTTTAGTACATGTGATGTACAGTAAATTAAATGAACTTGTTCGCAGTATTATACTTAAATTTTTAAACCCAGAAGAAATCTGTGAAAAAAAATGGAGTAAAGTTGCTACAAATTAATGTTGATTAAGGAAAAAGCTGGTTAAATTTAAACAAGATTGAAGTAGGTCATGGTGCAAAAGCAATGCTGGAAGAACTTACTGATAAAACAACATTTCTACCAAGTATTAGAAGCTTCTACATAGCAACTTCAAAGCATTTGCTTCAAAAACTTCCTATAACAAATCCTTTACTCAAAGATCTCCAGTGTTTGTCTCCTTATAATAGAAAAAATGAAGAGTCTAGGAGTCCATTTAGCAGATTAATTCCTCATGTGAATAAAACTTCTTCAGATTTTGATAAGATGAATGAAGAGTGGATTCTTTACATGTGTGAAGATGTGACTTTGATTGTGAATGATCAAAATATCTGTAAATATTGGAATGCGGTTTTCAATATAAAAGATACTGGTGGTTATATAAAATATCCTACTCCTTCTAGAGTGGTCAAAGCATGTCTGTCGTTATTGAATGTAAATTCCCAACCAGAAAGAGGGTTTTCAACTACCAATTCTGTTGTGACAAAGGAGAAAGCTTCTTTATCGGAATTAACCGTTCAAAGTTTACGGATTTGTCATGATGTTATTCGAATGCATGGCAATTCTGTTTCCTCCATTCCATATACCAAGGAAATGATGCATTATATTTAGAAATCTCATGCAGAATATGCATCATACATGGAAAAATCAAAAGATGTAACACAATTAAAGAAGAAAAGAAAGGGTGAGGAACATGTAGAAGCTACTAGTGAAAAAAAGTTTAAACAATCGCACCTATTAGAAAACATTAATTAACTTGAGGTAGAAAAGAAAAATTTGCTTGATAATCAGTGTGTAGCTCAAAAACTTTTGGATGATGCAACTAAAAAAATAGCATGTGCTATCAGTAATGATAATATGAGTGATGTGAAAGTTGGACAAATGATGCTATCTGCTGCTAATGCAGAGATTGCATCTGTGAATGATAAATTAAAAAAGTGCAGTATTAAATTATTGGAATTAAATGCTAATGTATCCAGTTCAAAATGAACATTATTCAATTATACATAAATTAACTGTTAATTTAAAGCATTTATCATGTAACTTATTAATTTTCAGAAAATGTTCAGTATAAAAAGTTTAAATTTTTGTATTATTTTTCATATTGTTGTATTAAAAATTAAAAAACTCAGAATTTATTAAATAGTTTATTCCTTTCTAAAATGTGTTTTATGCATATAACAGAAATTAATATGTAAAATCAACATTGGTTTTCTCTAATTATTGAAATATGTCCTGAAAAATGTCCTGATATTTCTTGAAAATAGTGTCCTGAAAAAAAAAAATTCTGTACTCCGACCCCTGCAGTTGTAATCTGCTGACCTTTTCTAAAGCGTAGAATATGTTTATAATCAAATATGACCTGAATAGTTACAAGGGACAAAAGGACATCTTATATAGTGGGACATCCAGTGGATTATCCCCGAAAATAGATAAGTCCAAGTGATTTAAAAGCATCCACCAAACAGAAGACTCGTTTTGCTTAGACAATTGTGCATCCACAACTTATTTCACATGTTACAACCACCGTTAATTAATAACCCAAATTAAGATCCACCACGACTGATCTTAATTTCGATCAGATATAGAAGCCAGTACTTTTTGATGACGAGAACGGCTGCTTTTCCAACCAAGCTTTTTTAATCATCACTATTATGAAATGTATCTTTTTGGCATTGTTTTTTGAATACTTTATACTCTAATTTCGAACTTCTTATTAGTTGTCTGTTAAAATTTAATTATTTTCAATTTGTGATTAAAACGATCAATTCTTTTCTTTAATTAACTATTTTCATGTGTAAAACGAATTGTGGTAAGTTATTTAAAATAAAGTTACCATAACTTATAATTGACAGCAAGTCGTTGCTAATCTATAAGTTTTGTTTTAAACATATTTCCATATTTAGATAATCATTATTATCATTTCAAAGTTTTAAATTTTTATTTTTTTCAGGTTATTTCAGAGACAGTCTTGGCTCTTACGACTACATATTTTACATTAACGGTGTGATTGGTGCTTTTGTCGGATTACTTTGGGTCTTCGAGCCTTTCCTCATTCGATACGTGAATGGCAAGCGAACCACACAGAAAATTCTTGTATGAGAAAGACTTTTCATTTTGCAGTAAAACTTACAGTTACTTCTCAATCATAGCACAATCTTTGTTAGTCAATCAGTTGTGGTGTGCAAGATTAATTTGTGTTGCACTATGTTGTTGTAATTTCATGACCCATTAGGACTTTCTTTAATTTATTATTGAATGATTTAGAATAAAGATAAAGTGAAGAGGTTACATTGAGCTCTGTTTATACTCATTGGGTGTTTGAAAGAGGACATTTTAAAAGTTGAAGAGAGTGGAATGAATGGTTATCTTAACTAAAGAAACTTTTATAGAATTTTGATGCTTTTTTTTCTAAAGACTTTTGTAGCTCAAAATATATTCGGCTGCTGCGCAGTCTATGACAACTATATTTTTCAAAGAATCTATAGATTTATTCTTGGAACCAGAGCTTATTCCCAGTATTTATTTGTCGATGTAATGTAGTGATACTGTTTATATACTATTGTAACAATTTTCCTGTTATTTGTATAGTATTATTAGTTTTAATTTATTATCTCTGTTCAATTACCTTAATAAATATTTGGACTAAATATTAGCCTTATTGTAAATTTTATCGTGATAAAAAAATATTTCTGCTTTTAAAAATTATTTATAAACACCTTGGATTAAATATTAAATAATTCCTTTATCGATTTATTATATTTTGGTATTTTAAGATTGAATGCATGTGTGAGAATAATTATAAGGATATATATTATGAATATGTGTATTATCATTATAAAATGTTGAATATTAATATTTATCATCAAATGTTATAAATGTGATACAAATTAAAGATATATCTAATAAAAAATCAAAAGTAATTAAAATAAAAAATTATGTGAAAAATAATAATCATATATTTACTTAATATTTTTCTTCATATATACTGATAAAATAAATTACTTTATTTCCATTTTTATTATAGTTGTCTTTTTTTACACAAATGATATAAGTATCATAAACACACATAAATTACAGTAATTTTAATATTTAAAAAAAATAAAGTATAATTTAAAAAAAGTTATTATTTTTTTCAATTCCTACTATTATATGCAGTGCACAGTCTATATATAGCATCTTCGAATTTTCAGTTGTTAAAAAAATACTTTTTTATTCATCCACTAAAATTAAAATACATATTTTTAAACTTGTAGTAGATGACACTTGATATTAATACAGTTTTTCCAAATATTAATTCAATAATTAAACTTAGTTAATTTTAGCTTTATATGGGAGAAAAATACACATTTGTGTAGTGGTCCATTTGTTGGCTAGCATCAATAATTACTATCTCTATCTTTACATTTTTAAATTTATTTATTTTTATTATGAGTTTATTACTTCCTTTGAAAATTCAACTTTGTAGTTTTCGAATAAATTATTGAGAGAGATGGAAAGTATATGTATGTATAAGTGTGTATATGTTAGAGAATTTTTCTAATTTAAAAAAAAATAGTTATAAAGGATATTCTGAAATATAGAGAAGTGAAAGACTTGTCTTGCAATGGTTGAAAAAATTGGTTGAATTTCGGCGTAGAATCTTCATTTCGAATCGATTCTCGTTGAAGCAATAAAATAAACCAAACTGATATCGATGATATCGATTCTTCCTTCACAAACGGACGAGGAGAAATTTAATGGCAAAGTAACTAAATAAATCTTTTCTTTGTTGACCTAAGTAGGAATTGATTTTTAATTTTTTATATATTATTTGTTAAATATTCAAATCACTGAATTTATTGCTCAATTCTGAAAATGTTTCTCTAAACAAGCAGCTTTGAATAGCTACTTAAATTAGAAAACGTTCATGATGTAAAAGAATAAATATGTAGTATAGGCCAGGGGTGTAAAGACATAAAAATGGACTGAAGTATGTTTTTTATTATAAAAATACCCTCATTGCCAAAAGAGGATGAGTAACCGAAAGAATGCTTTCTTCGTGATTCATTAAAAAATATTTTTTTTTGTAATATATAAAAATTGAAGATAATAATTTACAGTATGCATTTATTTTCTTGCATAAATATATTAGAGGTATTTATGTGAACTACACAATGATTAAATGCTGATTAATGGGTTAATAGAGTAAGTGATAAAAACAGAACTAGCAGTTGAACAATTACACAATTAATTCTGTGACTCAGCAACTTGTTGGATTGATTTTTATTCGAATAGTGGATGTTTATATAGTCATTTAGAATTCATTTTAAGTTTTAATCTAATTAATTAAACCCCTCATTTGTAGAAATTAATTGTAGAAAATCCAATTAACTAATGATATTTTTAAAATTTTAACCTTAATTGTGTGTCTAAACTTGCTTATAAGTTTTTTACATCACATTTGTGGGAGACTTTATATTCTGTAACACTTAATTTTTTTTACGGAAATTTTCCTATTTATTTAATTTTTCTACAGCTTACTGGACTATATTACACTTTAACAATAGCCAATGTGTAAGCTTTGCAAATTAAATATATATTTTTAATGAAATCACTTTGACGTTATTTGATTGACCACAAAATTGTTCTGAAAAAAAAAATTAATAAAATAATTTTTAGGATGATGTTGACTTGTCAGCTCTCTGATCTTTCATCATTTCAAATATTCTGCTCTCATCAATATCTTACACTGAAGAAACATTGACATTTTGAAAGCAAATTGAAAGAATGTACTGGAATTATGTTATTTTTCTATGCGATATAAAAATGTGAACTTTAGAGAGCAAATTTCGAAGCTCATTTGGTACATACTTTTATGTTGAATACTTTTCACATAAATATAAGGCCTTATAAAAGATATTACCACTCTCTTTTATTTTTATTTATATAATATATATTGAAATAAATTAAACTCTGTGGCACGGGAGCCAAACCAGGCCCAAGGCCCACAGTTTTCTTGACCAAGGGCTCTGAGGTGCGAAGCATACGTCCCAGTTAAGTGGTCAGCCGAACGCGATAACCCTAATGTTTAGTTCCCAAGCATGCATGGTACTCGACCCATTGAAAGGCTGAGCCTACCTTCCCCAGCCCTTGGATAGAACCTCGGATCTGTGCGTAGGAAGTGAACGTTACTTCCTACGCACAGGAATTCAAATAAATTTAAAATAGTTTTTCTCTTTCTTTTAAGATCTCTGTCTTTTCAATCAAGTGTGATCAACCTCTTTGGGTACCATGCCACTATCTGAAGAAAAAGAAAACTTGTGCCTCTTCCCACTTTTCCAGTATGTTAAAAATCATTAAAAGATAATATAATAAGTTTATTAGGGTATTTTAGTAAATAGCATATTCTCTTTTTAATGTGAGTGCGCGTAGTGGAGATTTAAAAAAAAATAATACAATACCCGAAAGTTTACGTTTTACGGTCTCAAGAGGGAATAAAAGGAATTTCTGTTGATACAGTGTCTGAAATGTCGGTTTCAACTAAATTATATCGTCACTGTTATACAAATAGGATTGGAAGCATCTTAATATGTAAAGAAAAACTAGTTAAATGTTCAAACTGCTTTTAATTCATGAATTACAATATCTTCTTCATATTTTCTTTCAATGTCGAAAATTTACTCTTGGAAATATAGAAGTTATAGCGCAGATAACTGGAATCCCATCTATAAAATTTAAAATCAGTTTAAATAAAGATTAATATGTTGCACGGTAGTTTATACTCAAAACCCAGAGTGTGACACTTGCTGGTGAATCCTATAGCAAGGCACAAGTGCACCAAAGCAAGGAAACTCAAATCATTGGGATAGTCCATGACCAAGTAGTCCTATAAACACGTTGTTTAATTGTATCATTGTACTGGTATCAAGCAATACCAATTTCCCATGATATTGTATTATATAACGTATGAAATAGAGGTGTATGGAGTTCGGTAGTTTCTGAAGAAGAAAGTATTTCCATTAAACGTCTTATACTGTTGTTAAAAATTCTACTAAGCCATATAATGGCATGCATATCACAGCTTAGATCATGACTATAAATAGTTTATGCTTTGCACATGAAATGAGTTAAAAAAATTTAAGCAAATATGTGGAGTAAATTAATATAAATGCAATTATTTTTATGACACTACCTGAAAAGTTTTGCTGTTAAAATTTTGGGATAAAACAAATATATTTTCTACGCCGAAAGAAGAGTCGTGCAATAACGCTTTTTAAACAATTCGATTCCATTTAAATTATTTACTGAAACTGACTCATTAAATTCAATTTGTCCTTGGCAGAAACTCGGTTTTCTAGATTTGTTTACATAAAGCATGTGAATTCGAATTTAATGCATTGTTTCAAAAGGGTATTGCTATTGAAACATTACTCATTTTTTTCACTTCGGTTCGAATTCAATGCCATGATTTATCCTTGAAAAATAGATGAGCAAACAAAGGATTCTATATTTTAGCTGACATAGAAAAATTTTATAAGAGGGTTTGTACAATAAATTTTTATTAAAAATGCATTCTAACAACAGAATTTATTTATTAAATATTTAAGGAAGTTAATTAATTAAACATAAATAACTTTATAATATATATATATATATATATATATATATATATATATATATATATATACTGCTTAAAAATATATGCACTAAGGAAAAACTAATTCAGAATCACAGCGCATTTATGCTTGTTTATCAACATAGAAAATTTTAAAATTATATATATTTATTAACATATTCAAATTGAACTACTAAAGATAAATTTTTTAATAATAAGAAGTATAAAATTAAAATATTGAATTCCAGAGAAAATGTAATGTTGTAGGAAGAGTGTGAGTTGAATTAAAATTAAATTAATATAAGAAAATAAAAAGATAAAGTTTTTTTGATTTTGATTATTTCTTCCTAATACCAATAGCTTATCACAGTTATTTAGTATAATGTGGAGATTAGTCTTTCATTGTTTTACAAGAAAAAAGGTCTTTCATGAGTTTTAGTACAACTTCTTAAAAAATATAATATATGTGCTTATGTATTGCCTGAAATATATATAACTAGTAATTATGAACATTAATAATTAAATAGTCTATGATATGATCGCTTTTGCGGCAAACATATATATAATATAAAATATTTGTTCAGGAAAAGTAAATGAACTGTTTTTAATCCGTTATTTGAGAATATGGGTATTGAAAAATTAACATTTAATTAATAGTAAGTAAAATCCGTTAGAATTCGGAAAAAAATATGATTTGAAAAACTAACAATATTTTTTTAACTAAAAGCTAACAATATTTACCATTTTTTTTATTAGATTTTCAATTTTTTTTTAGCTTTTTCAAAGCATTGTTTTTCATGGAGAAAAGAAGCCATCAAGTATACATGAACTAAAAGCGAACTGCATGAGAAGAGGACCTATTGAAAAATACTTTAAGTTCTAAAGTTATTAAACAATAAAATCAGGACTTCTTTTATTCGTGTTCTGAGGCATTTCTGGTTAGAGGCGTATTGAAAAATCTATAAAAGATGTTTGCTGCAGTGGGCAAAAAGCAATAATTTCCCAAAAATAGAAAAAAAATGGGAAAATAAAAGCAAAGGAAAGGATCTGATGTTGCGTATTTTTCTGCGGCAAATACATGACAGTTTTAAACGGGTGGGGCACATAAGAAAAACAATGTGCCTCCATTTCTTAAAAAATGTGTTTAAAACGGCGTTACATTGTTTCCATTATTTTATAGGAAATATAACGATAATAAACAAGCTATCAATCTTAATAAAAATTCATAGTTTTTTTTCAAATATTGCAACATTTTATTTAATAATTATTACACCAGATAATTATTTTATAACAAATTTTTTAATTAATTGTAGATATTAACTGTAAAAAGGTTATTTGGAAATGAACGAAAAATTTATTACATTTTACTGCATATGGATACTTTAAAATGCATTTCAGTTACATTTTTTATATGCCACTAATTTTTTTTTAATTCTGTTTTATATAATTTAAAATAGATAAGTGAATTATGATAGATTACCTAGTTGTGTTAAACTCCAATTAATATTTTATTCCCCCCCTTAAATCCTGTTAATAATCGAGGCAAGGGGATGTTCTTTAGAGGAGTGGGTGATGTAGGTCGAGAGTGGTAGGGCCACTCTAAAAGAAAAGGCTACTCCATTTTCCCAGCTAGCACGAACAGGCAATAGTGTCAAATCAGTCTTCTATATACAGATTACATCAAAACTTGTACAACAGAAGCTATACTCCTTTACCATGTGTTTTATATTTCAGTTTTGTTAGTGTGTCCGTCTTCGTGGCCTTAAATTTGATAGCAAACGTTATTTTTGTCCCACCTGTTGTAAATGTGGTGTCGACCACACTAGCCTCTCAACACCTTCCTTTGTGTCTGGGATTTACTAAGGCGGATTTCTTTGAATTCTTTGTTGTTTCTTGATTTTGAGAAAATTGAGGATTCGTGGATTTGGTAAAGAATTATTATGCCTGATGGGATCAGAAACAAAACAACAATTTTTTAGTTACAACTTTTTTGACGGTCATAGTTACTATACCTTGTTTTTTGCCATTGGTTTTATGAAAGTACTCTAATACACTTTGCCCAGCATCAGCAATTTTTTGTGCTAATTCCTGTATGTTTTTAATAAACAATATAAAAATATTTAAAATGTCATTTAATCCAATGTTTTATAGTATCTTCAAGTAAACAAAATTAACAGTGAATAAACGAAATGCAAAATATTGGTTTCATCTTTACTACAAATATCGCTTTATAATATGATGAAATTTCATATTATAAAGCGATATTTGTAGTAAAGATCTATAGACTGTTCTCAGCTATATAACATGAACATACTTACAAATTGATTGATTTTGTAAAGAAAAATTTAGTTATATATTTTATATTAATATACATTCAAACTGATTAATTTAAAAATGACTTTGTTCAATATCAACATAATCACAACTCGACTGAGCTGAATGAAACCAATTGAAAAAATTTGTACCAACATCCAATTTGTTTATATAAACATGTGCAATGACAAATAAACACGTGACTAAAGAAACTAACAAAATTAATTCAACTATTTATATCGTAGCACATTAGCGTTAAATCTGAATAACGGAAATACAGAGAAAATACACCTCTTGATTAGAGTCAAAACTAAAATCATATTAATATAAAATAGTTCATTTTAATCCTAAGAATACATGTCATAAATAAAAACCGAAGAGGAATATTAATTTAAATCCCATTTATTGTGTGTGTATTCAGAATGGAATTATAATAACACTAATAGATGGCGCTTTCAGAAAGATTTTTGTAATTTTTTATCCAAACTCCTTGTTAATTAATTCATATTAATAACTTATTTTTCACAATATAAGGTTTAAATTGAGGGAGTTCAAGCATTTTAAATCGTGATTTTGTGGAATTGTGCAAACGTTGATTAATGTTAAATTTGAAGTATTGTCAAAATAAAATGGAGCAGAATTTTCTGAAAAATTCTAATTAAAGTCAATTATTTGGGTTGTATCAAAATTTGTTTCCCTTGTAGCAAATATATATATATATATATATATATATTAATTATAAATATATATATATATATATATATATTATTTTGGCACTTTTATAATCCAATTTGTGGAAGTCATCAGTTTAAACATCCATACATAATGGTGCACATGAACCCTAGATTGTCTAAGGTCAACAGGTTTGGAATACTAACCTATCCTCAAGTGCCACTTTCAACAACAGTTGAGCAATAACGTCGTCGCCTGTGCTGGCACCATATTCTCCACAAACCCACCATACCAGTGGAAGGACTTTGATGTCACAGATTAATGTGAACGCGTATCACACGACAAGGAGTTGACTTAATAATTAATAATGTTGTGAACATTACATTTTTCCAATTAAATGATCATTATAGTTTTAATATTTATAGACATCTTTCTCAATTCATGATAAATAAAATGCTGACAGCATGTTAAAAGCAATTTGTCTTCAAACAGGGTAGAATAAACATAAAAATTTTATCCTTTTGTTCACGTTATCAAAAACTATTAAATGAAACATGACTCACAATATTATTTACTACGTCAGCAAATGAGGAATTTTACACAAAAGAGATTACTAAGTGTGTTGTTTGCTGTGAGCCAGGAAAAGTGAGAATATATTTATATTCAGTTACTTTTATTTTGTTTCCAATTTTTTTAAAAATAAAGTGTAAGCAAGAAAATGAAGTTCTTTCTGTAATGTTACAAGCTTTATGAGCTAGACAAGACATAAATCACTTACAGTGTTCTGTTACAAGAGTAAAGTAATACAGCTTTCATTTACAGTAGAAAGTGTAAACCGCAATTTCTGCTTTCTGCCTCATCTCTTCCTTGATACTTAATAGAAATATGTTATCCACCAAAATTTTATGTTGAACATAAAACTTCATTTTATTGCTCATTATTTTATTTGTAAATAATAAGTATCACGTCAGCGAGTAATAAACATCACATTTTTATAAGATACTTAATACATATTTACATATAGATGTACGGAAATAAATGTTGAGAAAACTGTAGATTTCATTACCATTATCAACATCATTATCAAGTTTATCATTATCAGCAGTTTTGCGAAAGTTCATAAAGGCCAATGGTAGAAGTTTCAGTTTTTACTCAGTCCGTTGTTGAACAGCGGGAAATGTAAATTATGTATTTGAGTTTTTATTTTACATCCATCAGAGTGGGTGCATGGGGTTCTTCCATGAGAGGAAGTTTCCTTTGTAGTAATGAATGCATCCTATTAACTTTGAAAGATGTGAACAATGCACAGCAAATTTTCGCATACCTTATAATATCCTTAGCTATTTATCAGTTAACTTTTATACCTAAAATTACTTTTTCATTCATTTCAAAATCGTCTTTTAAAATATTTCTAGAATGAAAAAATTGAATGTTTCTTAAGTCTTTTTATTCAATTTTTTGACAATAAAAAATTTCAACAAATTAAATGAAAATAAGAAAACTTTCATTTTTTTTATTAAAAAAAGTGTTACATTTATGAAATTGAAACTTAAAAGATTAAGAAACATTTTATAGACAAAGAAAAGAATTTTTTTTAACACAAAGGAAATTAAAAATACTTTATTAAAAATTATTTATATATCTCTTTTGATTTTTTTTATCAAATATATAGAACATTTAAGAGCCCTATACCTAAATATATAACCTAATAATTTAAGTTAATGCTCTAAATAACTTTATTAAATTTAGTTATAAAATAAAACAAAAATTACTAAGCAAATTTATTGTTTACTTACAATTTAATTTAATTTCGAATTTATTTATGACATAAAATACATTTTTAATCATATTATTTTCCATAAAAGAAACATTTTTGATAACAAGAAACGTTTCTGCGGGAAATTCAATGAAAAACAACATTTCCAGAAATAAAAAAATCAAAACTTGTGGCCTTATTTACCACATCAAATAAATAAATAGATTTTCAATTTCTAAATTTGATTAACTTAATTTAATTAAGAGGAAGGAAATATTTCATTTGAAAATAGAAAATTACTGCACAGAAATAAAATTGAACTTTCTGATGTGAGAAACAATAATTTTATTTCAG
>JAPDSC010143494.1:0-13787 GCA_026290005.1 Latrodectus geometricus
ATTTACTGTTGTACAGGCACTTAGAATCTAGTCATTAAAGGTGTTTAGTTACTTGTTTAAAATTGGACAAATTTTATTTTCATAAATTATGCATCAATTTTGTTCTAATAATCTGCATTAAATAAGTAAAATGTATTAAGAATATTTCAAATGAATGAAATTTGAATTCTTACTCCATTTAAATATTAAAGTAATTTATGATAAATTACATTATACATAATGTTGTCATATTACTTTATGTCACATATCAAAATATAAAGAAAGAGAAAACTCAAACATAGTTAAACAAGCAAAAGTCAATTGACAATTACTTTAAAAATTCTTACAAACAAATAAAGTTTCCTTACAAAACATGATGTAATAAAGATTTTAATAAAATTAATTGATATATTGACATTTTTATCTTAAGTTCTAATTTCTCTAATCAAATTTTATTACTCAAGTAGAGAAATAGAAACTGCAAGCAATAAAAATAACTTTCACTTTCTCTTTTAAGGAATTCTATAATTGTTATTTACATAATAACTAACCTTTTCTTAAAAAAAATTACCCTTTGTAAATTAAAAAAGTGCAGCCAGTAAAATTGAAAAATTAAAAAGAAAAAAAAATATATATATATATATATATATATATATATATATATATATATATATATATATATATATATATATATATATATACTTCTAATGATTGTAATGACTTATTTTTTAATGAAAAGTTATTCAATTACAGGATTTAAATATCAATTTAATCAAAATTTTACAAGTCATTTCATCCTTGTGGCCAGGCAAAATCTTACATACATTTTCTATTTTGCAGGAGAAATATTTATCAAGATATTTTCCCAAATTAAATTTTGCAATAAATACTAATTAGACCTTAATATATAGTAAATACTATTTAACACATTGATATCTTGATTTCTAAACTTCTTTCTAATGCATGATTAAGTAATATCTTTTTTGCACAATAGTTAAACCATTTACAGAATTACAAACATGGTTAAACACATCTAATATTATAAATTTTGGATTAAAAATATCTTAAATTACATATTTTTTGTTATCAAAACCACATGCAAACACATAAAAATATTTGGAAAAAAAAATGTCACAGGATATTAATGTTAAATTCTCATATATACCTCTTTCCTGAGAGCATATTGTCTTTCACTCATCCTTGAAAACCCAACAGTTAATAAATGACCATTCCTCAAATATATAGCCTTTTGTGGTTTAGCTCCCTCATGACCAATAGCTTCCTGCATTTGGAAAATTTAATAACTAATTTAGCTTACAATTTAATTAGAAAAAAAAAAGAAAGAAAGAAATACCAAAAATATATTTTTTTTTATAAACAAAGTATAAGATACAATAAACTATTTGGAAATACAATATTTTGTTTAAATAGAAAGATAAAAAATTCATTTACATGAAATGAAACACAGGATGATTTATTTCCAATTTAAAGTGAATATGCAATCTTTGAATTGAAATTGTTCTTTTGTAACTTAGCATTTAAAAATTTAACGTTTCTTTATGGTAATAATTATATGATTAAGCTTTATGCAATATAAAAATTTCACGGTTAAGTCAGGAAAGTAAAACAAAATATTATTTTTGAAATTTAATGTCAATATTTCATAACATTTTTTAGGCATTAACACAATTGTAAGAGATATGTGAATAAACAACTAGATCTAAAAAAATAATTTATAGTTATTGTATACAGTAAATTTAAAATAAGGCATTAGTTTTTAGTATAATTTCAGTCAATTAATTATTATGGTTTAGTTAAGAATTATTTTTTAAAAATTTAATTTTGTATCTAATATATTTAATAAATCAAAACAATTTTTCATTTTACAATATCGACATGTTAATGTTAAATTTTATCCCACTTGCTAAGAATTAAAACATTTTAATATCTGTAATTTGTATTTACATAAATAAACATTTCTACCAAAGAATTACATTTTCTTCTAATTGAAATTATGAAATCACTTGGATTATTATTATTATTATTTTTGGAAAGATTTGGTTTTTCACTAAATGGTCAGTTTTTCACACAACAGGAGTAGTTTCAAACCACTACAAACATCCACACTCAAGGTGGTATTCAAACTTATGAACTGAAGCTCAGAGCACTAACTATTCAGCTGCCAGCTCAGCTATAATTATTTAAAATAATACAAAGAGAATTGCATTATTTGACAATGTTGAAAGAATATTAAATACTCACAACTTTTAATTTGCCAGTTCGAGGTTCAAATACTCTAATTTTTTTATCTTTGCATGTAGTCACAAGACGAGTGCCATTCCAATTCCAACAGCAATGGAAAATAGCATCAGGATGATCCATTTGAGAAATAGCTTCACCAGTACCAACATTCCATATTCTAACTTTGCAATCAGCGCCTTCAAAATTAATGAGAAATACAATTATTTTAAATGCATTTAAATAAATTTTTATCTTTTATGCATGAATAATTTTAATGACACATTAATTATGTAGTGTAATTATATTGTTTGTATTTTAGTTAAAATTGTAGTATGTGATACTAATTTAATGAATTATTGTAAATCTTTACTTGTTAGTTTAACAAGTAGCATTAAAAAGAAAACTATCAGTTGAATTACCAGCACTAAGAAGAATATTATTGGCAGATGGATGCCAGAGAACTATGCCTGCTCTTCGCTGATGACCACAAAGCTCAACAGCAGGTTCAACTAATGATCGAGTTAGTCCACCTTCAGGAATGCACCAAACTCTCACAATCCCATCTTCACTTGCACTGGCAATAACATTGTCATTGAAGGGACACCATGCAATATCCAGAACAGCACCCTTGTGACCAGTTACTAGAGGGTAATTTACATCAACACGCCCAGTCTAACAGAAAGATAAAACATGAATTTGTTTATAAAATTTTAAGTATAGAAATTCTAAAGAAACTTAATTTTAAAAAATTACAATACTTATATATTGAAAGTGACAAATATAGAGAAATCTTACTCAAACAATAATAAAAGTTTAGGTTGTTAAATGACTTTCTAATGTAATGAATTATAAATTCTATCATATACTTATTTGAGATGTAAATAATTTAGCATTTCTTGAACAAACTATGTTTTTAAATTCTGTATTTCACTAGATTTGGAACACAAAATTTTGAAATTCATATGTTAAATAAAATAAAGGAAACTGCAATTGCAATAGTTAATTGGTGAAAACTATTTTCTATTGCAATTGCAGTTTATTATACTTATACATAAACTAAATAAAGTCACATTGAAGATATAGTAGCACTAGTCTTAACATAATGTAATAATATTTTTTATAATAAATCAAAACAATGTTTCTTTTTCATTTTATGAAAAAAGGATTTGTATGATAAATAAATAGATTACATTTATTATGTAACTCATTCTTATAAATTTTTTTTAAAATATTTTTTAAAAATAATCTTAATGCATAATACAGTAGGAATGAAAAAATACTACAAATACTGTATTTATGTGATAATTAACTGTATCTGAATAATTTTATCAAACAAAATATTATAGTTTTTGAAAAAATATTCTTTATATTCCAAGGATAAAAAACAATGTATGATTAAATAAACTTTTTAATTTCTTTCTAAAATTAGTACTTACTTTTTGCAGAGGGATAACTAAAAATGCACCACCTCCAGCAGCTTCAATAACAATAGCTACAAACTTTGGATTTACAGCACAAAAATTAGAATCCCAAGAACTTTTAGTAATCTTTATATTATCATAACAATTATCCCTTTTAGAAGGTTGGGCAAATACATGGCGAAAGCGGCTATTTCTTACAATTCGGAAAGACATCTGAAAAGGATAAAAAATTTTAGGTTTATGTTCAACACATCTTTAAAGCATGTAAAGCAAAATTTTAAAGTAAACGAAAATTAAACTTTAAGATAGAAATGTAAAACTTTAATTAAAAATAAAAAACAATAGAGTACACTTAATAATACATTTCATGTGACAAAATAACAACAGGCTATACAAGTTTAGTTGCATAAAATTGTTACATCAAAACCTTTTAAAAACACAGAATAAAAATTTTAATTAGATAATTCATTATAAAGAAAACAAGTATTGTATGTTGTTATTGTCAGGAAAAAATTACTTCCTTGGAATGACATAAGTTTAAAATTAATAAGGAGCAATGTTTTAACAATGAACATCAAATGCAGTGCTAAAAATATTCAATTTTATATATCTTTAAAATATTTAAGATTAATGCTATATTTGTTGAAATAATTCAACAAATATAGCATTAATCTTAAATATTACATATATTAAAAACATATGCATAAATATTTAATTAATTATTCACTGTCATAATTGATCATTATTACATTATGACCAATTTTATTGTATTACACATTTTAATATTATCTATAATTTAGAGAAAAAATATATTAAATAAATTAAAAATGTTGTTAAAGACTAGTTGCCTGCCTGGGCAATAAAATGCGACAGCAATGCCATATTGGTATAACGCAACTTTCATTTTTTGATGTAACCTGATTGTGTACATGAGCGAAATTTGTTTTTATTTGATTACAATCTAAGCTTTTGAAACAAATGATTTCATGTTTCGATATTTTTTTGAAAGCTAAGTTTTTGGATTTGGAGATCAGGTTGCAGAGAATTTTTAATTTCTTAAGTAAAAATTTATTTTAAAATTTTATAAAATAAATTTATTTTTATATTGTTTTCACTATTTTGAATTATTTTCCTTCCAGAATATATATGGCCATATAATTATTTCTAAAATATTGTGGCTGAATTTTTTGGAGCTATAAAATTGATCGTCTGACCAATGACAACAATTCTGCAAAAATGTTTAGGTGAGTTATTTTATGTTTTTAATTAATACTTCTGTTTTATGTTATATATTAAATATTGTTTATAAATATTAAACATATTTGTATTTAGATTTATTCAAAATGGTAATGTTAATTTTTTAGAAGCTCTAGTTTTTGTAAGAACATATGTTTATGTCATAGATTTTTTTATTGCTCAGTTTAAATCGGGGCTAAACTAAATTGCATTACACTAAGGGTTGTTTTTCTTGTATGCAAAGGTGAGCCCTACTGCTTAGTTAATTACAATTCGAATTTTCAGAAAAATGTATTGCATTTACATAATAGAATCAGCTTTATTGCCCGGTTGTCACCCATTGTAGACTGTTTGATACTTAATTTAAAACTGATATCTGAAATTTAAAACAGTGTGTGATTTGATAGTTGATGTTCAACCATGATCTGTATTTGGTACCTGGATAGTGCAAATAGTGATGTAACTTAGGCTGGCAAGATAACTGCAACGCTTAATGTAAAAAATTGGAAATCGTACTAAACCTGGACAGTTACCAAGTATTTTACTAACATTTTTTACTAGCATAATTAAAATGATACAAAAAGAGAACAAAACTTAGAAATCAACAAAGCTGATAAAGTAATAAAATGGCTACAAAGTCAAACCTGCAATTTATTTAATTGAAAATAAGACTTAAACTTGGTCAGGTTTTACTTCTATAACTACATACTGATTGCCTATATCCTATAAAATGCACAATACTCAAGTTTCAGCATATATTGAAAATTTTATATAAGGAAATCTATGTTTAGGCAATTAGTAAGTGATCTAGCTCATTTGGCAATTACATAGATTGATAAAATTAAGCAAATTATTTCAAGCCAGTTCCAGCTCTTCCATCAGTGACGCAGGACCTATATTTGCAGATTTCTTAGTAAAGATAGATTTCTCAACTTTATAAATTTTGATACCCATATGAATGATAGTGACTCTTGACAATTTTCGATATATGCAGAAATTGGAAGCAGTAATAATAACATTCGCACTTTATCAGATATAATTAATTAATATTATCAAATTTTTTAAAGTTTGAAAATTATAATCATTATTTTTAGTATAAGCTTGAATTTTTGTTAATTTAATTTAAAGTTATACACATTTAAGACCAATTTTCATTTTAAAGTTCAAATTATTCATTGTAAGTTTTGAAACTTAAATTTTTTTGTAAGCATGAAGAAATTCCCTTTTGATGAAAGCATCAATTCATTATATAAGTTCAATACTTTTGTAAAAAATTTAGTTCAAATGTGTAATTCTAAGTACAGGTAGCCCTCATACAACACAGTATCTTATAACACGATTTGTAAATTGTGGGAAACTTCCTACAACACGGTTTCACCATAACCTGATGAGAAAACTGCAAATCCTTTGTACATACAACACTGTATGTACTTCTACAGCCCCGACAAGGCTTGCTGTACTAAAGATACAGCGTTGCAGAAATGTATGTAGGTTCTTAACCGTACTTGTAGCCAAAGCTTTATATAGGCACGCACGAGGTGACAGACCTGATGCGTATTTTGTATCTCAAGGCATGAACCGGCACTTGAGAAGGTCACTAATGGGGACTGTTTAGTTATAAGAGTTTTCCGCGCAGTCTTTTCCTTAGACTAATTTACGACCGGATCAAGCGACTGACGAGGCTTTGCAAGCCACGTGTACGATGTCACTTCCAAATTGCAGGAAGGGGAAGACAGTTGCTCCTTTTATTGGGGCCTGTGTCTCCCATAGGACATTGGGGTACGCCCAGTTAGGGTGGGAACATCCAATGCTGCTTAATAATTAGGCAATGCCAATAATAATTCTAGTTTAAGATGCGTGTGTGTTTCCCATGAGGAGTCACAGTTTTCCATGTGGTTTTACTTACGTTACACATTTTCATTCCCATGACCTGGAAACAACAATGTCCCACGCTGCTAGTCGGTAGTCTATGTCTAGCCATGGAGAGTTAAAGAATAATTTTTTCATTTTTAAGACATTAAGCTTCCGCCCCAAGCAATGTCAGATAAAGTTAAAACACCGTTCAAGAGGAAATTTCCTTTTTTAAAAGCAAAAATACAAATCTTGGATCGTTTATTGAAAGGAGAAAAAGCATCCCACATTGGGAAAAGCCTTAATTTGAATGAAGCAACTGTCAAGAGCATCAAGATAAATGAAAAAGAAATCAGAAGTGCAGTTGCTGCAGGATCTTCGAACTAGGCAAAACGTTCAGCTCGCCCCAGAGCGCCAATAATTGAGAAAATGGAAAAGGCACTCAGCATTTAGATTGATGATTGTTGTCAAAAAAGAATTCCATTAGATAGCAATATTATAAAACAAAAAGGACTAAAAATTCACAAATATCTTAAAGAATATGGAGAATGCACTGCCAACCTAGATTTTGTGGCAAGTAAAGGTTGATTTGAAAAATTCAAAAAGCGTTTTTCAATTTATAGCATAAGAATCCAAGGAAAATTTGTGTCGGCTGATCATGAAACTTCTATGACGTATCCAGAGAAAATTCAAAACATATAGTATATAGCAAGGATACATAGCGGATCAGGTTTTCAATGTCGATGAAACTGGGCTATGGTGGAAAAAAATGCCCAGTAAAACCTTTATCTTGAAAAAAGAAAAAATTGCACTTGGATTTAAGGTATCCAAAGATTGCCTAACACTCCTTTTGTGCAGTAATGCATCGGGGGACTTCATGACAATACCCTTGCTAGTTTATAGATCTTTGAATCCTCGTGAACTGAAAGACGTAAATAAAAACACCTTGCCTGTATACTAGAAAGCAAATCCAAGAGTTTGGGTAACAGGAAATGTATTTAAAGACTGCTTTTCAAATTATTTTGTGCCAAGCGTTATTTAAAGCAGAAAAATTTGAGATTTAAGGTGCTATTACTGTTAGATAATGCTCCATGTCACCCACAAGATTCTACTCATCCCAACATGTTTCTACCACCTAACGCTACTTTGTTGCTCCAACCATTGGATCAAGGTATTATTTATACCTTTAAAACATATTACATAAGAAGATCCTTACAGTGGATTTTAGACGCAACCGACTTGGAATCAATCAGCGTAATGGAAGCTGTGAAGAAATTTTCAATCAAGTACTGCATCGAAATCATATCTTTGTCGTTGAAGGAAATAAAAACATCAACCTTAAATGCGTGTTGGAAGATATGGCCCTTTTAAGTTGAAACAGAAAACATGAGTGAAACATTGGAAAACGAAATTGGTGCCGTATTAGAAGTCGCTAAATCAATTGGAGGCAAAGGTCTTGTGGATGTGGCTACTGAAGACATTCATGATTTATTAGTGGAAGAAGAAGTTGACGAAACGAACTTGATGGAAATGGCATTCCTGAATGCAAATTAAATCGATTTTGAGGACACTAGCTCTGATGAAGATTGGGCAGTTAAGAATTTAACATTAAAAAAATCATAAGAAGGCCTATGCTTAGCGGAAAATCTTGAGTAATTTTTTTTGAATGCAGACCCTTCCACGGAAAGAAGTCGAAAATTCAAAAGGGAGCTGCAAAACTGTTTAACTCCATACTGCGAAATTTACAATGACCTAGTAAGAACAACCAAAGTTCGATTAAAGATTTTTTTAAGAGGGAAAACATGCAAAAACATTAAATAGAGAAAAAAGTTCTGAAAGTGAAAACGATATTATTCCACCCAAAAAACATTCTTGGTTGATTATACTGAGCAGTGATGACAAAAATTCATTAACTTAGGGTCACATTAAATTAAAATATTTTTTCTTACTTTGTGCTATATATACATTTATTAGTTGATAAAAATTAAGTTGTTTATGTTGAATTAAAAAAATATTTGTTTTTAATAAATTTTTGGAACATAACCTCCCTTTTTGTACTAGCTTTGGATCTCATACAACACAGCATTTCTAGAAACCTAACTACTGTGTTATAGGAGGGTTACCTGCATACCCAAATTTTAAAATTACGTTTTATGTTAATTATAAGGAAAAGGAAATATAATTAACGTATTGAGAAGACAAAAATATATGTCATTTTTTCTTCTTGATTTCATGCCACTAATTAGTTGCTGAACTCTAAGCAGTTTGACAATAGGATGACTTTTAAAGGTTCACACCATTTAATTAAAATGCAAATATTATAAAAATGTTATTGTTCTATCAATAACATTACTCAGGTATTTTTGATGAGTACATAACAACTTGATTAATTAAAATACAGTTAATGTGAATCAGTCAGTTCTGTAAGTAAGAGGAAGCAAATTGACACAAATATATATCTGAGCAATTTATACACATAAACAAAATAAATATTTTTATTACTTGAAAAATATATTATTCACTTCTAAAAAATTTATAGATTCATTTTTTTAGAAAGCTAACAAAAGTTTATGGTAAAAATTTACTGTACGGTCGCTCTTGGCGACGTTTTCAAAAAATCGCCAACCTCGCCAATATTTATAAGCGAGGTTTTAAAATAAACAGAATATTGCATGTTAAAAAAATGACGACTAAATTACTAAAATTAATTTAATTTTAATAATTAGATTACCGTAAATAACGAACAATAAACATCATAAAAAATATTAATAATAAACATACCTCTCTTCTTCCACCAATTAATTTAATTTTAATAATTAGATTACCGTAAATAACGAACAATAAACATCATAAAAAAATATTAATAATAAACATACCTCTCTTCTTCCACCAATTGCTTAATGTTAGATTTATTCAAATACTTAATTCATATATTGAAAAATTTATAGTTTAAATTTTCATTTCAACACATTGCCATTTTAATTTTATAATGCACTTTCTTAAATGAAAACTATTTAAAGCAAGCTAAAAGAATATACTACTTATATAAATCATGATCTAAATTTAAATAAGCCATTAAAATAAGTTCTAGTAATATGCATTCATTCAAGTATCTTATTATATTTCACTTTAAAATAATATGAATGAGAATTTTCAAAACAATAAAATATACATATTATTTACCATTGCAAGTACTTTCGAAATATAAAATGAATCAAAATTTCACCTCTTAAGAGACTTCACACTTTCGGTTTTGAATCAAAATTAAAAACCTGCATTTAGTTACTTCACATAAATATTTAAACACACCCATAGTACATAATTAATATACCTTTTAACATTCAGCAATTCCGAAATTGTTAATTTTAAAATGTAAACAATAAACAACTAAAAAACATTAAAATTTTCTTGACAACAATCATATTTACTTTCAATCAATCCAGTTTTCATACAAAAATCAAATGCCTCTTTCCTTTCATCCAAACCATACAAATACCTTAAATTCACATTCTCATCATACCACATAACATCATCCATTCTAAACATCCTTGCACTTACCTTAGACATTCCCCATCCAGAAGCCATCACAAAAATATCACAAAGCGAACAAGGGAGCCAAAAAAAAAAAAAAAATATTGCCGGCACAACGCATAACCAACGTGGTGAACAAAGAATTAAAAATGGCGCTTACATTCTTCGATTTGTTCGATTAGGGTTGTCAGAATCTCAGGGTAACCATATTTGGCAATTTACCGCCTACTTCGAAAAATCGCGCCAAGAGCGACCGTACAGTAAATCTGAGCCAAGTTTGTATTTTTCTACAGAAACACTAATTATCAGGAATAACAGAGAAAAACTTCTTTATTAAGTAATAAAGCCTTTTAGATTTTAGAAATTATGGATAATCTGCGAAGCAGATAAAATAATTACATATTTTCAAATTTAAAAGCTTGCTGCATTATGAAAAAGATGAATGCATATGTTATTGATCAAGCATAAATAGTAAAATTTAACTTTAGCATGTCACTTGGCCAAACCTAACAAAAATGCAAATAAACATACAAATGTAAGATGAAGGTACAACATGCGCACTGTGGAAGAATTTTTTTCCAAAAAGTCAATTCGAAAATATCCATTTTTTCATTTAAACATAAAAATGCTTATTTTTAATATGGGTTGTCTAGTAATAAAAATTGTTAAAAACTAAATAAAACAATTACAACAAACCTCTTTAAAAGATTATTGTTCTAGTCAACATATTGTATCCTCACTTTTTAGATTTATCTCTCTTGATGATGAGGTAGGTCCAAAGAAAAAAAAAAAAAAAAAAAAAAAAAAACACTGACCAGCATGAATAATAGCATTGTTTTTTACAATTGTAAAAATTTTGCATTTTAAAACACAATATATGTTCCAATAAAATACATAAAATAATTGGTTTGCATTGTATAATGAACTCTTTTACAAAAATAAATATTAATATTCATAATATTTAAAACCAAAAATATGAGATTGTGCTAAGCTTAGTTGGCAAGAAATTTGTGCCAAACCAGTCCCAAGATATAATTTTTTACAAATACTACTATTTAAAAACTTTATAATCTTATAAATTATAACAATTAAAAATTTTTCCGCTTTACATATCAAAAATTTCAAACGTACACTAAAATTATTTAGTTTTCATTTGCAGTGAAATTAACAAATATTTAAACTAAAAATTATATATTCACCAATGCAAAATGACAGTTTTCAAATCATTTCTTTTATTTTTAGAATAATGTTAAAATAACAATCTTCATTTAACACAAAAAATAGATTTTTAAAAATATGTTTATATGTATAGATCGCTGTTACATATTCATCATAATATCATAAACAAACATAAAAAATAAATATCGGCAGATTTGCAAGCAGATTATTCAAATTTTCAACTTGTACTTTACAAAGATCATTTTAAAAGTCAATTTAACTCATCATTAGAACGAACTGACTATATACGCTTGTTAATCAGACATTAAACAATCATGACAATCTTAAGAAGTCAATGTACTTAAGCATTACAAGTAATAACTAAATACGTTTAATTATCAAATTTAAAAGTTGGTAACCGAGCTTGAAATTCTTTTTTTCAGTAATACTTACTTCAAAGATTAAATGGAGACAATAATGCACTCAAATGAATATAGAATCATTAATTAAAGTGGAATGTATAGCATTGTAAACAATTTGCAGCCGACAGCCGACACCTACACAATGGATTTCGATAATGATTAAAGTTATCGAATAGCTAAATAATAATTAAATTTATACCATTTTAATAATTTCAATATATTAATGTATAAAGATTGCATGAAAATTTTACAAACTTCAGTCAATTAAATGATTTTTAATTTCAGAGTTGATAATTTCAAATATAAAAAATGTAATTTAATTTACGTTTTTAATTTTTCTGTCACAGATGGCAACTTAAAATTTATATATAAACAAAATAATATAAATAAACAAAAGCGCAGAACTTGAATCTGTTAATTTTGATCTGTGAGATATTTATTACAGTTAAGCATTTTTCTATAGTATAATTAGTTAATAAAGAATCAAAATGTCTAAAAGGGCATATTCTAAAAGAAAACGCTCGGATGCCTTAAAAGTGGGAAAGAATTCGCTAGAATTAGTTCCATGGGTTGAAGACTTCAAACCTATCACTATTGTTAGTTTGAACTTTACTTTTTAATTTCACAAAATAGTGTTTTGTAATTAAACCACATTTTTGGAACCTAAAACTGAAAAGTGTTTTCATGATTTTCGAAATTCATTTAAGAGTATGTGAAGGAAATGAAACTTTTGTCAATTGTCATATTTACCGAGTATTTTAACCTAGTTTATAAGCTCTTGGAATTATGTGAAGAAAATATAATTAAATTACGATGAAAATTAAATTATCATTACATTGTTTTAAGGCCACCTTTTTTGGAAACATATTTTCTAAATTTGTTTGTAGCAAGGAGACATTCTTGAAAGCAGTATTAGTTTAATGAAAATAAGATCTGCTGTAAGAAGCATAGCTTCTTGCACTTTTGATTGTTTTTTAAAATATCAGGGAACGAAACGATGTATGTCAACAAAACAAATTATAAAAAAATAATAAATATTTAATGAAAGCAAAAAGATAATTCACTTTGATCCAAAGAGTAAAATTTCATGGAAAATCAAGGAAATGCCGATCTTTAAAATTTTTGAAGCGTAATGTATATTAGTATGGTTAAATTCCGCTTTAGGTCCCCTACTTCATCAACTCGCGAATTTGAAGCGCTTTTCGCGCATGATCATTAATTACTCTTTTGTTTTAGCCTTTTCATTGGTCGCTAATTAAGTTTCACATTGAAATAGCGGTAGAATTTTCGCATGGCATCGGCGATTTTGAAAACGTGACAAGTAGGGGACCTAAAGTACATTTTCACCTATTAGTATATATATGAAATCTATATATCGGTAAAAATATACTTTAGGGTGCCCCCTTGGCAAACATGGCAATTTTTGTTTGACTATTGGTGATTTTTGTTGGCACAGAACATTCAATTGCTCTGTTGCAATCAGAATATGATTGGGTTTTGCCCAGCTTGGCGATCAATCGCGATTACAACTTGGCGAGAATCAAAGGGGCACCCTAAAGTATAGTCTAACCTATATATCAAATATAATCTAACTTAGGATTCAAATTAAGTGATTTGCTTTGTCTATATTTGAGGGTGCTACCTTAATTCTCACCAAGCTGTGCAAAACTCAATCATGTTCTGATTGCAACAGAACAATTTATTTTTCTGTGCCAAACAAAATCGCCAATAAAATTGATATTCAAACAAATGTCCCCAAGTTTAACAAGAGAGTACCCTCAAATATAGTTTTACCTTTTCCTAATACTCATTTATTAGTATTAGTTCTCTTATGTGTGTTAAACATTTTATACAAAATGCTGTTATCATTTTTCTTTCTCTCAAATAAAAGTTCTGTATCTCATTGAGCTTGGAAATAAGTTATTGAACTACAAAGACAAAATATATC
>JAPDSC010143494.1:18787-34361 GCA_026290005.1 Latrodectus geometricus
CAAACTCTGAATCACCTGTTCACTATTCTTTTTGAATAATATTTTTAATATTTGTTTCCTTTTTATGAAATATAGATTTTAGGATTTTCCAATCTATTTACTATGAAAATTCAAATTAAAAATTATTAAAATCAAAATGTAAAATTTCATATAATACTTGTCATTCCTTCCTTACATAGTTGCTATAATAAATTTTAATACTGCAGTATATTTGCGATTTTATGAAATTCTTTGCTTAACAACTGAACTTGATTATAAATTCAAGGCATAAGATTTTTCCACAAGTTTCTGATTACTAACTTTTAATTTGTATTTATTAATAAGTTTTCTATGGTAAAAATAGTTTAGGGCCATATTAAAATTTCTAAATTTTTTTACATATGTTTTCAATTTTGTTTGTAGTTGTATGTAGTGTTTTATTATTAACTTTAGTTATGTAAAATTTTTAAATTTTGATTGTTAGTTAGAAATATTTTGTTACTATATATGGGACACTGCAAAAAAACAAATTTTAATTCAAGTGCTTATATCCATTTAATATATAAACTTCAAAATATTTATTTATATTTAACACCAATTTTGGTTTAAATTATTTGTTTGAAAGCTACATTAAAAAAAAATTAATAACCCTATATATTTGGAATGTGAATTTCTTTTTACTTTTAATATTTTCATAGTAATAAGTTATGAAAATTCAAGTCGAAAAGAAAATATGTAATTTGTATTTAATGAATTGTACATACATTTTCTACTGAAATGATTTTTATTCATTTTTCATCCTAATTTATGTAATTCTTACATTGATCGTTTACATAAATTATTTGAGAATAATAATTTATAAATATTTTTTTTATTGAACAGGAATTTCCTAATGCTTTTCTCAGAAACCCAACAGAATTTCACAGCATAATTAGGTAAGCATTTGTGAATGACTTATTTCAATTTGTAATTAATTTTTTAATTCAATTTTATGTGAATCAAGAAGTTTTGCATATCATTTGTCTAGGCAGGAATTCAAAATATATAAGTTAATATTAAATTCTATTCATATTCTATGCCCCAAAATAATTAACAAACCTGGAAATATATATATTTTTAAAGTAACAGAAAGTAACAAATATATGTATAATATTTTCTGTATTCAACTTAAGTAAACTGGAATTTGACTTTTTAAAATTTATTATGAAGTTCTATTAATTATATTTTTAATAATAATAAAAATGTAGTTTTCAAAATAATCACTATTTGCAGTAAACATTCTGTAGTTAAAGAAAAATGTCTAATTTTTCTCAGAATAACTGCAGAACATATTTGTAAATTTTATAAATAATTATGAAAATTAATAGGAATAAGTTGCCTTGTTCTTTAGCAGAGTGTTGAAGCTACATATTTGACCAGATTTCATTTTTTAAAATTCATTTATTAAATAAGTTATGTTTCTTGGGGAAATATATTATTTGGACAAATAAATTGTTTGAAATAAACACAATAAATTAAATTTTTTCATACATTGCGTTCTAATTTTAAAATATTGTTCTACTTTTGTATTTCAATTACTTACTGTAATTTTTAGAAAAGGCTGCATTAGAATGTGAGTAAAATTTTTAAGAAAATTTAAAACACAGAAATTTTAATTAATGTTAAGGCTTGATTAAATTAAATTGTGAGTTATCCTCCCAGTTAATTCACTTACAATAGACTATATATCAGTTATAAAAAAATGTATAAATTGAAAATGTAACTCAAAAATAAATTATAGTTGAGAAATATTGAAAATGTATATTAATTTATTAAACAAAATCTATTTAAGATTCATATTATAAAAATATTTCAACAAAGAATTTAATGTTATTATTTTTTTACTTTTGATTATATCTATTTGATCAGTCTTGTAGTGTAATTTATTTATCTGCACATATTTTATTGCATCTATGAATGCAATATTATTATTATTATAAATACAAATTCCACACACTAAAAGATACATTGATAAAAATTTAGCTTATAATCATGTGAACAGTATCATTTCTTTTAAAAAGGATAGTATAATAATTCTGTTGTCTTATTGTTTTTGCTCGCCGTGCTTAAAAGTTTTCTCATATACATTTTTTTTTTTTTTTTTATAATTCTCATATTATTCATTCTTTTTACTTTTTTCTATGAAATCCACTTATCTATTATTGATTTTTCTCTAGAATTGTTATTTTTTTCTTTTTATGTATTTGCTGTATTATACTTAATATTTATTTCTACTTTTATCACATGCAATTTCTTTTAAAATCTAGGAAAAATGTCAAAATAAGGTTATTTAAAATTTTTTATTGAAAATTTAAAATTATTATAATTGAACTGACTTATAATAATTCACAAAACAAGCACATTTCTAGCATTAAAATGTCCAAATGTCTTATTTTTTATTTGAATATTTTTTTTTATTTGATTATTCTCGATATTATTTTATTTGAAAGATATTGAATAGTTTTTGTATTTAGTCTCATATTTATGCATGCAACATTTTTTATTTATGTTTTTCTAATTAATTTAAAATTACTTTTCAGAAAATATTCTATGTATAGTCAGTGTCCAATTATTTTCATTGTAAGTGATAGTACAAGGGGTGAAAGTGTCGAAAGTCGTTTGTTCCCTAAGGATTTACAATTATCTTTAAATATATCTAATATAAGGTAAAAAATATTTTTTTAATGTTACAGAAAATATTTACAAAAATTTTTATTTTTTATTTTTTTCATTGATTATTTTTATTTTAAAATGTTTTTTGTAAAGCTTCATTGGTGCATAGCAAATTATGTTATATAAAATCATACAGTGGTCATCAAATCTAAAATCAAATTGAAATAGAGAATTATCACTATAGTTATATATTTTGCTAAATGTATTATATTTATTCTTCATCACTGTTAATAATGAATAAATTTCATTAAAACATAATATGAAAAGAATTTCATAAGTTGTTCTAAACATCAAGATAAAATCTACAAATTTCTTGTTTGCATGATTTTATTTTATGTTAAATTTTATATAAATGTTGAGCGAAATTGTTTGAATTATTTAATATCAGTTGTTTTTAATGTAATTACTTTATATTCAGCATTGATTCAGTCATTATCTATTCATAAATATTAACTATTTTGAGTTATTTTTTGTAATGAAACACTGGTAACATGCCTGATTGCTTTACATCCGTTTTTTTATTAATTGCTTCAGTATCTGCTAATATATTTAATCTTTTTTGAGTTGATATTTTCTGTAATGAATTTTATTCATATTTTTTTATTAATCTAATGATAAAAATTATTTATATTACAAAATTAAGAAAAATGTTTTTATATTATATTGTCTTTTGTTAGAAAATTACATATAATTTTTTAGAAAAAATGTTTTGCATTTTATTTTATATTAATTATTATTATTATATATTAATTCATAATTCTATACATTATATACTAAACTACTGTAATTATTTACTTAATATATACTGTGTAATATGAAATATTTTTAAATGTATAATATGAAATAATTTTAGTTGTCTATCTTATTTGCTTCTCATAAATTAATAAGAAACCTTATTTATTGCAACTTAATTTATGTTTTAAATTGACCATCATAATTTTCTTAAACTACAAATTTTAATAAATTTTATTCATATTTTTTTTATTAAGTCAATAGTAAAAATTATTTATATTACAAAATTAAGAAAAATGTTTTTATATTATATTGTTTTTTGTTAGAAAATTACATGGAATTTTTTAGAAAAAAAAAATGTTTTATATTTTATCATATGTTTGCATCATAAAATATGAAATTACTTTCATTTATATAAAATATCATTTTCAGCTTTAATCCAATTGCACCAACAATGTTAATGAAAGTATTAACTAGAATCAATAATTCTTCAAAGGTATTGCGAATTCTGAATATATTTTAATGATGCAAATTACAAGAAATGCCAATTTATTAAAAATTAATTTTTGCATTTATAGGTCCAAACAAGCTATATGCAATTAAGCAAAACTGAACTTGAAAATATAGCTTCTGGTAGTAATGGGGATATTAGAAATGCTATCAATTCATTACAATTTTTCTGCATGAGTCGTAAGAAATTATTTCATTATTTTTTATTACTTTCATTTATGTTTACACTTTTCCTATTTGAACTATTCAAATTTCTGCATAGAATCCTTAATAAATAATCTTTTAGAAATGGCTTTTAATTTGTAACTTTTGTTTTCTTTAGTATTTTATAATGTTTATTTACATTAAAAAGTTTAGGATAAGCTGATCAATACCAATATAAAAATTAGTATTTTATAGAGCCAGTTTTAAGATTTTTACAAAAAATACTTTATGATCAAAACTTTCTATAATTATTTTTAAGTTTCTAAAATTATGATGAATTAGTATTGTTTTAATAGATTTTATTTATTTTAAACTATTTTTAGTTATTTTCATTAGTTAAAGTATCTTAAAAACTTTATGCCATTTTAGATTTCAAGAAACCTCTAATGATTTCAAAAACTGGTGAACAACAGACACATAAAAATTGCTCTAGTAAAAGAGATAGTTCTCTTTTCCTGTTCCATGCTCTAGGGAAAATTCTGTATTGCAAACGTAAGATAAACATTAAGATGAATTTATATCACTTTGCATATTATTAAATAACTTAACATTCCTTTTATTTTATTTAGGTGATGCGTCTTTAAAGACTGAAAGTGATATTCTTCCTACTAATTTAAAGCAGTTTGAAAAAGATCCTTTAATATCAAATCCAGAAGTATGATTTTTGCTTTGTATATGTTTAACTTCTTACTTTTTTAATATATATATATATAAATACATACATAAAATATATAAAATATAAAATTGTCATGTTAAAAAGAGATGTATATAAATTATTAATTTACATTTAGATGTTAAATATAGAAAATAAATAGTTAATTTAGTATTCTTGAGTTATTGCTCTGTATTTATTTTCATTGCATTTTTATGAATCTAATTTGATTACAACTTTCATAATTTGTATTTATTACATTGTTAATTAAAAGTTTATCATGTGGTATGGTCAATAATTGTGAAAAAATTATTCATATTTGAAAAATGTTTAAAAAGAGAAATAGCCAAATATTTTAAATTTAATTAGCAAATAATTAAATTGCATGATCTTATTCTGAAAGTATTTCATTATATACTAATTATTATTATAACCACAATTCATTATTCTACATTATATACTAAACTACTGTAATTATATTGAATTAACTAAACTTCTATAATTATACTAATTGCAATGTGATATTAAATTACTGTAATTGTTTACATAATATATACTGTGTAATATGAAATATTTTTTGTTGTCTATCTTATTTGTTTCTCATAAATTAAGAAACTTCATTTATTGCAACTTAATTTATGTTTTAAATTGACCATGATAATTTTCTTAAACTGCAAATTTTTTAATAAAATTAAAGGATTATTAATTCATCTAAAATATGGCTAACAATATAAATACTTAAAAATATCAGCACTGGTAGTTATAAATTTTATTATACTGTAAAATATTTCATTTTTGTAGCTCTTTATTTTCTATACCCTAATCATAAAAAAATTATATTTTCATCTAAATTTAAGAAAAAAATTTATTTTTTATCTAAGTTACATGAAAATGATATGCATGTCATGCTTAATTAGCTGTATGTATGTTATATTTCAATTATAGAGATAGATTTTTGTTATAATTGAAATACATCTTACTGCTGTGGAATAAATATATGTGTTATACTGTAATTGTAAATGAAAATATATATTCTTTAAAAAAATGACTCAGAAAGTTCTAAAATCACAATTTCTGAAGTTGTACCCAGCCAAGATAATACATATTATAAGTTGTTGTTTTCCATATTGTTCCTATAGATTGATCCAAAGAAATATGAATTGAGAATATAGTTTTTAAACTATGGATTTCTTGTGTTCAATGTAATTTAGTTTTAATTTTCTATTGTGTTTTATTCATATATATATCTAGATGGTGATTCTAAATTATTTATACAAATTTAGAGGGGTGATAGTATCCATGTAGACAAGCAGTAATTACCACAGATCATAAAGTGGCATTTGACTTTGAGAGATAGAGAAAGTAGAAATGCATGAAGCAAGAACAATGGGCCTTGCTGGTTGAAGTGGACAATATTTGTGCATTATTGCCGCCAGTATGCATTCTACAAAGGGATTTATTTAATTCTTATTGGATACCCTTTTGTTCAATGTTCTTTGTACTTGTCAATATCTTGATGTCTGTTTAATTTTAAAAGCAGATACTGCATGATCAAGCAATATAAGTATTCACTTTGATGATATTTTGTACTTGCCTATGTTGCATATCTCCTAAGACTATAAAGAATTTACCATATGTAAATTTCCACTGTAAAGAGCAACATTTTGTTCTTAGTTGGTACCATAAAAAGCCAATAGAAACAAACATTGTTTTTTAAAAGAAGCATAGCATCATCACTTCAAATATCTTGATAATTTTGGTAATTATCTTGATAATTTTCATTTGCCTGGATTAATTTTTCAATTCAATACTTTGTTTGATCAGGGCTTAACCTGTTTCCTTTTCTAAATATTCTATAATGGCTTTTTAATTAAACATTGATATAAAATAAGGAATACCATAATATAAAATAATGAATACATTGTTAGATTCATTAGAATATTTATTTATTAGTTATACTACATTAAACTTTTTTGTGTGCTCTTTATTTAGACATCATAAACGTGTATGTATGCTTCATCATCGTATGTTATGTATAACTATCAGTTAATAATTGCCATCATTGCAATTTTTATACACAGTTAGTAAAAATAATTTTTAATATTTTTTTCTGAAATCATTTTCTTTCAGTCATTTGTAGTTTTACATTCTTGTCTTTCTTACATTTATCATCACTTTAAAATTATTTTTTTAGGAGGTATATGATAAAACATCCATATCTGCTGAAGCTTTTACTCTATTTCTTCAAGAAAATTATTTGGATTTTGTTGGAGATGTGAAAATTATTTCTGATTGTTCTCTCTGGTTAAGTGAAGCTGATGTGGTCTCTGCTTCATGGAGTGTAAGTCTTATTCACTTTTAAATTTCTTAAATTCTTCAAAAACATATAAGAAACTTTTATTACAAATTTTTGACATGTTATAAATTCACCTGTTGGTAGAAGTACGAAAAAAAAGAGTACTGTCTTCAAAGAGTCCTCTCTGACAGAGTAATGGTGCCAACAAAAAAATTTCATGATATACCTATTATAAATTCTTTCAAATGAAATTGAAGAATTAATGGATTCATTGTGGCTTTTCAAAGAGAAAATACAAATTTTCAGAAGTCATGAATCAGGAAACTCAAAGTGACCAAAAAGACTAAAAAATAAAAATAGTAAATTGTTAACTCTGGAAAATATGAAAAAATTAAATAATTTAACCTAAGGATAAATAAATGATATGTTGGATTACTTATTTCTGATTGTGTGATAGCTATACTAGATCAGAAATAATTATTAGAAATGAAATTTTTTCTTGAAAGCTTCAGATATTTTTAATTAATAAAAAGAGGTTCTGAATTTGTTTTCTAAATTTTTGTTTTACCAATATTAGGCGCATTTTCCATATTTATGTCATTTTTACTTTAATTTTGTTTAACGTCACAAATATCCTTCAAAACAACTTGGTCAAAGGGAAAAGTAATGAAACTTTTTGAATTGGAAAATTTCAATTACTATACAAATTAAAATTGTCAATATTGCAGGAAATTAAAAACTCAAAACAAAATATTATATAAAATAAATAAATTTACTCGTACATTTTTCTCTTTTGTCATATTTCTCTGTTCCTTTGTAGAATTATTTTTGTATTGTTTTCATTCCTTCACAATAAAAGAATGAAAAAAACTACATTATTTTAATTGATTTTACAAAATAAAATTTTATACATATATTTTTTAAAGTATCAGATACATAATAATTATTTTTTTACTTTTATGAGCACAAAAATGTTTTACAAGCATAACTTTTCAAAGGTTATTTCAATGTATTTATAATTTCCAAAACTGTTATTAAATGCAAATAATCATTTTAACTGATTGGTTTTCAAATATGAATACTTTTATTTTCCACCCATATAATTTATATATTAAAATAGAAATATTTTTGAAAGCTGACAAAGTTTAAGTTCTTCAAAAGATTTATTCTAATATTAAAAGTGTGTGCATTAGTTAGTCACTTGTTTCTTAGAATTTAAACATTTTTAATTACTTATTTTACCTGTAACAAACTTATCTTAATTCCTTTTAAATTTCTGATTTTGTTTGTTTCTTAGTTTTGACTATAATTACATTTCCTTAAAGTATGATGAACTTCGATGAATAAATTAGATGGTTAAATTTAAATAATTCAGTGTATTTTATATTATTGAAATCAATAAAAATATTTTTATGAAACTAAGAAATATAAAATTTTTATGTGCAATTTTTCTGGTCCTTAAACTATGTTTTTTATTTAAATCCACTACCAGATTGAACGTAAAAATATTTTGATTTTTTTTTATTCAAATTGTTTATTTAATATATTCAGGAGACAAAATTTACTTGTATATACAGATAAATATAAGTACTTATAAGCATATTCAAGTTTCTAAGGCTTTTACAATGTTTTTTTATAATTCAACATAAAATTTCTTTTCAGAATCGAGACACAATGAATGATTATATGGTTTCACTTGCATCAAGAGGTCTTATGTTTAATCTCACACCTTCAAGTACAGGAAAGAGATGGCGACCATTGCATAAACCTCAATTTTATGAAAATAATGCAAAAGTATTTAATTTGGTATTTCATATTTGAAAAATGGAATTGGTTATTATTTTTCTTTGGTAAAATATGTTTTTCTTTTTCAGCAAAAACAACTTTTGACTAATCTAAAGCATTGTTTCAAGGGTATGAAATTATTGAAGATATTTTATGATAGTTTTTTAATCATATATTAATGAATTTACATTACCTTAAATTAACAAAGTATGTATATCTGTGTGCATATGCTGCAGAGGCAGCTGCTTTCTTGATTTTTCAGCATTATATACATATTAAATTATACATTAAAGTGTATAATCAAATTAATATTATGAGATTTTTTTAATTAATAAATGTATATTAGCATTTTCTTTTTATTAATTATAATAAGAGCTTTTCAAAAAGAGGTTAGGTATTGAACAAACTTCTTATTTTTATTTGTTTTAAACCAATTTTGAAATGAATTTAAAAAGTGTAACAAATTTCTTTCAGATTCTTTGCTTTATGGTTAACTTATTAAAATTTAATTTCTCTAAAGGATTCTAAATACACACAGTTAAAATGTTTAATAAGAATAATCTATTTAAAAAAAATAAAGATATTATTTTCTTTTAATTATGTTGTAGAAAAATAGAAATAGAAAACAGATTATTAAATTATAAATATTATTAAATTCTTCCTTTTTTGTAAGCTAATTTAAAACACATTTTTTTTGTGGTGAAAATAAATATATTTTTTAATGTTTCATAAGTTTCAATTTAAGATTTTGGAAATTCTGATTTTTTTACTTATATAAGTAATAAAATCAAAGAGCTTTATAAATATATCTTACAAAACTTAATTCTTTGATAATGATGTAAATTAATAATTAATATAAATATTTATACTGTCTTTTTTAGTTATTTTATTTTACATTTTAGATTTCTGATTTAATATTTTGTATTAATATTTTGAAGGCTAAAAATTGGCAAGAATTTGTGTTTATTTCAGTATTCATCTTAGTAAATATTTAAAATGTATGAAAGCATCAATTTTACTGATTTTAATTTTTAAACTATCATAAAGTAAACAAAGAACCATCTGTGCACATTGCAATTATTGGAATTAGATTCAAAACTAAAATACCTAATGTTATTTCATCTCATGTTTAAATGTTTAAATTGAGAATATAAGTTAAGCCAGTTAAAATAATTTGATATAAATCTTTATAATATGAACTCATTCAGAATTTGTCACCCTTAGATTTATTATTTTACTTAAACCAGATCAGAGATAAATTAAATTTAACGTTTTACCCTATACTAAAAATTTATTTTCAGGAATATTTGTCACAGTAATATATATTTCAATCTTCCTTTTAATATGACACGATTCACTGTGACCCAAAGGGAATATTGAAACCAGAATACCCGTAGACTGTTTGATTGTTGCTAATGACAACAACTATCAGAGCTATTTTCTGACAAGAAAATGCTCAACAAAAGTATCCTCAAAAAAATTATAGCCTAGATAGCACTCTGCTTTTCATTTCAAAAGTTCATGGATTCAATTTCTTGTTTATACATGTTCATAGTAGTTTGAAATAGCTTTTAAACTGTAGGTCCATTCAAATTTGCGTTTGTGTACAAAAGGTATTGACATTAGACAAATGTGCCCAGAAGGGACAAATAAATTAAAATCAGGAAGCAGCTTCTTTTTTTGCTCATTTCACTTTTAGTGAATTCATCAGCTTCTTTTTTTGCTCAATTCACTTTTTAGTGAATTCATCTTGTTGAAAAGTATAAATTCCAAATATTTTCTTAATTGATCATTTAAAAAACTATCTGAAACTGTAAATTCACATTCTATATGTTTGTCTGACACAATTTTTTTTACTATTTGTAATTATAAATATCTCAGCATATGAATAAGTTTTGTATGTCCTCATTGTAGTAAACACTGAGTTCCATATTTGCATTTAAGGTAGTATAAAAAAAACTAAAACTGCTTGTTCATTTGTGAATTTTTCAGTAATAAGTTCTTTAATTTTATTACTTTGTTCAAAATTTTAGGACTTTTTAATATCAATATCAATAAGCATAGATGTTTTCATTTAATTCTTTCATTTCTATTTTGTCTTGCTAGTTAATTTTATTGTTCTATTATTTTCATTAAAATTATAAAAAAGTAAACATTTTATATAAAATAAAATAATTAATATATATTACTATTCTATTCCATATAAGAAAATTGTACAGAATCAAAATTTATTTTCATCCTAAAAATACTTTAAATTATTAATGATTTAAATGAATTTTTATATTACTTCATGTGATATGAAAAAAATGAAACAAAAATTTGCTAAAGGCTCATAATTAAAATATTATTATTTTATCTAATATATTTTTTGGAATATTTTGTAGGTACGACTTTGAGTGCTAGAGAATTGCAAATTGATTTAGTACCATTTCTTTCAAAATTAAAACTGAAAAATTTAAATCCAGGTATTAGTTCTATAATTATTCCATATTTAAGGTATTCAATTTCTTGTATTTATGTTTTTTATTTTTGATTTATTGAAAGATTAATTTTACAAATGAGTTTGACTTATTCTATTTCACAATGTACATTTTTTAAAGTTAAAAAAATATCCATCTGTTTATTATGCTTATATAACGATATAATTTAAAAACTGCTCTTGAATCTTAACATTATCCTTTGAGTCTGACCCTAATTACATATTCATATTATTCAATTAATAAATGGGAAAATAATAACAAAAATAAAATTTATTTATAATATTGTTGTAAATCAAACAAAAACCTCGGTTTCTTCTAGTGCACATAAGTGCTGTTATCGATTTGTTAATACTGGGTTTTTTTTTTTTTTTTTAACTTCATTCTTTGTCAAAATAATTATTGATCTCACATAAAATCAAAAATTGATTTTATGCAAAATTTATCCTTTTTCATTCATTCTTATAACGTATTTTTTATCACATCCATTATTTTATTTAATGTGATTAAAGAAAAACAATAACTTTTTATCAAACAAATTTACAAATTGTCTGCAGAATTAGCAACAAATAAAAAATAATATTGATTATTTTTGAGCATTAAAAATATATGTTCTTTTTATTTTAATTTAAAATCAGTGTTTGAGTTTGTCAAATGGATTATGTCATATTTGGAATTTATCAAGTTAAAAGGTTTTCAAGACAGAATATCGTTAATTTTTAAAAAAACATTTAAACATTTCATTTTTGGGAGTTGAAACAGTTAACAAATTTTCATGTATTCGGAGCATAAAGTTGTAAAATTATAAATTTCTTCTGCATTACTTTAATTATAGTATAGGATAAAGTATGATTATTAATTTAATAGTCTTTGTGTTCAATAAAATTCCAATTATGAATGAAGCAAGATAAAATGAATAGATTTAATAGAGTTTTTATTACCTATAATTCTTATACTTAAAGAATTTATTTCTATTTATAGTATAATGCATTATCATTATAATCAATTTATTTTTATACATTAAAAAAGCTTTTGAGTTTCAAAGAAAAACTAAAAGTTTCTGCAATAGATTGATTTCCTGCAATTCAAAATGCAAGCTGAATTAAATTATTTGTATAGTAGATACCCTTCTAGAATTATTTCCCAGTAATAAAATCTTGCTTTCAAGATTTTAGTTATAAAAAGTTTTACTTTCAAGATTTTTTTTTTTTTTTTTTTTTTTTTTTGTTGACTAAAAACAAGTAAAACTTGTTTTCAGTCAATGATGAAAACTTTTAATTCTCTCGCTTAAAAGTTTCATTCACGTTCAAAGTTTTTTTTTTTTTAAAGTTTTCTTTAAAAGTTAATCAATATAAAATGCAATGTAATTTAATACATAGATTGCTGCTTAGAAAGAATATCTTTTTTTTTTAATACTAGGCTTTTTTTGTATTGCTTCTATCCATTTTTATGTATTGCTTCTGTCCATTTTTAAATGAGAAGTAAGCCTCAAATTGTCTTCAGAAGGTGGTTAAACAAATGCATACTATTGGCAAAAAAGGAAATACAAATGAAGCTAAAGAAAAAAATGGAAACTATACATACCTGACAAATACTACTTTTATTGTAATTTTTGTAAAATTAATGTTTATTTTTGCATTTCTGTTGTCTGAATACTTCTTTCTTGTGATTGAAGAAAAAGTTTTTATCTTTCTGAAATTATTAATCTTTATTATGATACTGCTTTGCTTATACAGTAATAAAAAAAGTTTTATTAAGCAGATTTACTACAATACCTATTGGTCAACTTACTGGTTGAAAAGACTATAAAAAAAGTGTATATTTGACAATGAAATCAAAATTGTTATTCACTTAAGTGTTTTAAAGTCATAAATGAAGGTATACACTCACACACATTATAAAATGAATTCCTGAAAATATTTACAATTAAAAAGAATTAAAAGCTTATAAAAGAAATATGTCTGAATATGGCAACTTATAGCAAATGATTCAAGATTTTACATGATTGAAGATGGCAGCAACAGGTTCTCTGAGAATAATAAACAAAAATTCACATTGCTGAATCTGCTCTTCAATCAAGAAAATCTAAATATTGAGAAATGATATGACTTTTAATGTTTTGAGCTTGAATTAATCTCAGAATGTTATAGAATAAGAAAAATATGATTTTCCGTTTGGAAGAGAAATTCTGAGAAATATTATAATTATAATATTTATTTGTAAATATATGAATATTTATTTATTTTTTTAAATTTCTTTAACCATTTATGTGAATTATTTTAAACACAAAATGTTTTCCATGTATACACAGTACACTTTTATTTTTTGTTATAAGTTTCAAGCTGCATTTTTGTTTATAATTTTAAAGTTTAATGTCTACTATATAAACTATACAAATATTTTTTTCAAAAGTCCTTTTTTTTTGCTTGATCTTTTGTTTTTCCTTTTAAAATTCCTATGTTTTCTTCCCTGTATTTTTTCTGCTCTGTTGGTTCTTCTGATTTTATATTACTTTTCTTAGTGTATAGCAAAAATATTATCTTGTGTTACATGACTTGCATTTGTGTTTCTAATAAGCCACAGGGAAATTTAGTTAAAAATTTTTTAAAAAATAAAGACATTTCTACATTTAAGTTAGAATTGCATGAAAAAAAAACTGGCATTCTTTACTTAAAATTTTTCTGATATTGAATGTGAATTTTTAACACATTTCTTTGAATGTAGTATTAACATAAATATTTTAGTGAAATTTTACTGAAAATATGAATACATGGACTTGAGATTATTAAAATCAATGGATCCTAATTATGTATTTTTGTGTGTGTGAATATTTTAAATGTGGGAATTTGATGGAAAATTTGTATTAGTTTTATTTGTTTTACACACTTAATTTCTGTTATTTGTTAGTATTTTATGTAAATAATTAATACATTTTAATATATAGTGAATTTTTTATGTGAATAATTTTCTCCATTTAATGATCACAAATATTTTTTACCGTTAATCAATAAATGTGTTTCTAATCCACCATTATCTGTACTTTACATGTTTATTTGAGAAATTAAGTATCTAATTTCTATATTTTTGACATAATCTAAATTTACATAAAAATAAACATCTAAAAAAACTTTCAAAACTGAGTTTTGTCTATATCGTTATTCTTTCACTCACTCTATTTTTATCCAATGCTATCAGTTATAGTTGATTAATTAAATTTTATTCTGATTTATTCCAGTGTATATATGAAAGAACAATGTTGTTTATTTTTAATTTTGTTCTCTTATATATGTGCTGGATTCTCTTATTTATATATCTCATACATACACATGTATTTAAATAACATATGAATCAATAAATGTTTAATTTTATATTTGTTTTGCAGCACAAATAGCTTTTTCAAAAGAACTAGGGGAAATGAATGTAAAAAGATTGTTAAGGTAATTGTTATCAATACTTTTTTTGTATTTTTAGAAAACTCTTACATTTAGCAGCTCTTTTACAGATATTTATTTCAATTTCTAAAAGTAGACACCTAAACTTGTTGTATATTTTTGAAATTTCAAAAATGTTGTATTTTCTTGATTATTTTTCATACTTATGAAAATATATTTTATTAAAAAATAGAATGCTTTTCATCAGTTTTGGTATAAAATGTTGGTAATTTACAAAGGAAAGAATTTACTTCTATTTTATAAAAATTTGGATTTTAAATAAAAGTTTTCAAAATTTCAATTCTTAAAAACGATTGGTAACTTTTTCTGATACTTCTTTCATAATTAACCGTTCACCAATTCTTAAATGGGGCAAACGTTTTAATTGAGTTAAATGTTGATTTGCCTAATTTAAAAATCAGTTTTGCCTCATTATTATAATTATTAAATTCTTTATCATGTCAAGCAACTTAATAAAAAAATATCTTTCTATCTGCAAAATAAAATCCTTTATAAGAATTATATTAAATTGCATAGATAAATGTATTCAAATTACAAAACCTTCTCCCACCCCCACAAATTGATTTAAAATTTTCGGGATGAACTGAATACAACATATTTAAGATAGATATTTTTCAGAAAATAAGATAATAAAAAATAGTAAATGGAACAAGTAAAATATTATGGAACAATACAATACTTCATAAGATATTTAATTTCATTTGAAATTACTACTCTTTATAAAATTATTCTTAAATAAAATAAGCCTGAAGTTAAAACATAAGTTCTGGTTACA
>JAPDSC010143505.1:0-14024 GCA_026290005.1 Latrodectus geometricus
CTTATATAGAGAATCACTTACATATGAATAATTGATTTCCTATTATATAAGTGATTTTGTATATTCTCCATAAAAAGGAGTTCTATAAGTGATTATAAAAAGATTTTTTAGGGGCGACACTCTACGAAGAATATATCTATACGCCACAGTCTGTAAAATTGCTTTAATTTTTTATGTGTCGGAATGTACTACATTGTGTAAATAATCATTGAATTTTAGTCAAATAATATATATATTTATATTTTCTAATAAAAATATAGCAAAATATTTTTTCTGAAATGTATTTTCATATTTGCATGAGGTATAAAAATTAGAAATAAAATATCAGTTCTCAAGAACAATTTTCTGTTGTTTTTAATCAAATGTTTGCATTTCATATTCGAATTAGATTAACAAAATGAAATAATAAAATAAAATAACTAATATTTTCATAACTTTTTTATATGCCTCAAAAAAAAACTTACATTTGAATAATAATAATTTTCTACACGCTATTTATAATTTTTTTAAAAAAGAAAGAGCGTTATATATTAATTTTTAACTTTATGTACTTAATTTTTTAAAATAAATCTCTTTTCTCCAGAAATATTAAGCTATGAACTTAAAAATGTCTGTTTCATTAGCTAAGCAAAATCAAACTTTTCTATACAATGACAACAGTAAAATTTCGGCAACAAATTATAACTTTATCCTCCAAAATAACTTATTCAATTTTAAGATGAACTAATAGAAACTTATAAGAAGTTTCTATAATTTTTCTTTCAATAAAATATTTCTTTTATTAAACGAAATATTAAAATTTACCAATTCACATTAACAAACAAATCTATAAACTAATAACTTTTTTTTAAATTTAGCTTTCGAATTTACTTAGAAAAAACGAAACAACTTTTATATATATATATATATATATGTATGTATGTATGTATATGTATATGTATATATATTTGAGGAAAAAAAACTTTTTCTTTAATTATATTTAATTTAACTTTGCCTCTATTTTTTTTCAGAATATTTACAAAATGATAAAAAATAAAAAAATATTTATTTCTAAAAAACATTTATAGACATTAATACTGATTTATTTTTTCATTTATTTTATACATAACTACCTATAATTAGTCATTTAAATTCAATTTTGTATCCATATTAAATGAAAGTTTTAAACTAAATTGGATTGCAGAATTCATGTTGAAATATTTTAGTGAATCAATTCAATATTAAAATACAACACATTCAGTGACAAGTGCGCGGCACATTAAAACATAGTGTTATATTCTTGAGTGTTGTATAACTATTAGTTAAGGAAATTTTTCAGTTGAAAATTTTAAAGAAAGAGTTGCTAACTCAGTCCTTTCTTTTTTATTTTATAGTTTTATATTTTTTCCAAATGCCCTTTTAAAACATTAATTTATTTAATTTTATTTTGCATTGTTATTGTGTAATTAGAAGTGGTCAGTTTTCATTTTATTTTATTATTTATTTACTTTTTTAATGTTTATTTTATAGTTTGATTATCTAAATTGCCGCCCATCATGTCTAGTGGTCAGTGTGCCTGACTGCGGTTAGGGAAGTCATGGGTTCGAACCCCAGTTTCGGGGATGGATGTATTTTCTCTCCTGTCTTTTCCTTTCCTTGTATAAGAGTAGAATATGAATGCCGACCCTGTAAACGGGTGCCAATGGCATGTGTGTACTGAGGCAGTTGGACTCCACATCAAATTATGGTTCAGCTAGAAAAGTGGAGCAGCGCCCCCCATATTGCCAGTCTGGCTAGCACTCGAAAAAAAGAAATGATCTAAGTTAAATCAATAGATTATCATGTTCTTTAAGATTCCTTGTATAAATGGAGTATGAATGGTTGCTTGTTCTGTAAGGCAAAGTAATCACATATATTTATCGTTTTAATATCTCACTGAAAATATTAGTTTGTGAAAAATGGAAGAGAAAAATAGAAATAATTCTTTTTTTTTTTTTTCTCATCCCTTGTTGGTTTCCTATTAAAAAATATTTTTCTTCATTTAGTTCAAACATCCTTTGATGCAAATCATAAAAATGTTAACATTCTGAATTTGGATAACTGAATAAATATTTCTTTGGAAACAATTCTTAAGACAAATATATATTTGGCAAATCTTTATTTATAATGCATTGTAACATTAAGGACATCGTTTTACTTGCCTAAAGTAAAAAATTATGGTTTCAAGTTTTCAAAAGTGCTTGTAAGTACTTTTAAAAACTTGAAACCATGATTTTTTTTCTTGGAACTTACCCTGGTCATTTGCTTATTAGTTTAACTGTCTCATGTTGGCTATCCATGGAATACTATAACATTGCACAGTTTAACCCCCTCTTTTGAGGGAGAGTATTTTGATAATTTTTTATTCTATTTTATATTAATTCTTAAAATATTGGCATATTTTTCTAAATGTCATTTTAGCTTTGTTACATTATAAAATGTGTCATAATTTGCCATGTTAATATTATAATGTAAATTATAATATTGACATGGCAAAATATGTTAATGTAATAATGTAAGCATTTGGGGAAACAAATTAAAACATAGAATTAACAAAAAATTTGACATTTAATGCATTTTATTTAAAAACAATTACATGAAAGAATCAATGCAACTTCTTTACACGTAAAAGCTGTATTTGTATTAAAATTTACTATTAAATAGTCCAAAGCAAGTTTATATTATTCCATTTTTTATATTATAATATATCATATATCTTGCAAAACAATTATTTTATAAAACTATTAGATTACACATTTTGAGAATAGGAAAAATGTTTCTCAAAGGATCTAAGTGCGATCATATTTTCATTGACGAGTTGATTTTAAAAAAACAACATTTAATCCTAAAAAAAAAATTAATTTTGTATTAGTTCTAACATGAATAAGTTAAAAGTAGGTAAACATTTAATTCTGTAAACATTTATATATATTTTAAATTTGTTGCAATGGAATTTATAATTTTTTTGTAAACTTTTTTTATAATAAAAGTAATAAACTTTTAAATTTATCAATGAGAATGATTTAATCTCGTTTATTCTTTGTCGAGCTGTTTGCCGAATGGTTAGTACTCTGCCTTTTGGTTCAACAGTTCATGGGTTCGAAATACACCACAAGCTTGCACTGATTTTGAAAGCTTGCATTGATTGAGAATCCACTTTAAACTAAAAAAATAAAGCCTAATTAGCCCTTGTGTGAAAAAGAAAAAAAAATACAGTAGAGCAAAAAAAAAAAAAAAAAAAACGACCAAACAAATATGCTTATTTTCCAACGCATACATTCAGCATTTAACTATTATTAGTTTAAGTATTATTTAACATCTCACACTTTTTATCCAAAAAAGAAAATTGCTTCGATTTGAGCAGAAATTTTTTAATTCATAGAAATTTTGAAATAAATTAGAAATCAAATATCTAGAAATTTTGAGATCTGTTCGGAGCAAACGTCAATATTTTGATAGAAAGTTGAAATAATAATTTCATGTTATATATCTATAAAGATAAAAATTTCCTTAATTTACATTTCTTGCTCAGAGAAATAGCTTTATACTAACAAATTACAAACTAATTTGCGTATGCGTACTTAATAAAACTTTACATGTTTGTTAAAGTATATTATTTCACTTCATAATTCCCTTAAAAAACGTTCTAATTAAATTAACAATTTAGTTTCTTCAAAGTATTTGCAATACATTGTCCTCATTTTGCGCTTTAGGGGCTCCTTAATCAATTCATAGCAATGCACTAATTATCCGTTAATGTTTAAACCAAATTTTTTTAAAAATTTTTTGAATATCTAAATAGAGATCATCAGAAATCAAAACAGAATATTAATTCCAAATTTATTTGCGCACAGCTACATTCGTACTTTTAATAATGAAATTCATAAATAAGCGAGTGAGTGTGAAATGCAATATGTACAGTTGCTGGCCTATTCCTAAAATTTATATATATATATATATATATATATATATATATATATATTTCTGATTAAATTATCTAATCTTTACCTGAACTTTGTCCATTTTGCATACTTTTGCTGTTGTAACTGTTTGTCTGAAAAACTTTCAATCGAATCTTAATATATTTGTCAAAATTTAACTTTTATTATAATATTATAAATATATTGACAATAGACGAAATAAATATTTTATTACAGAAATGATACCTACTAAATTGAAATATTCCATTAGTCATCATTCAACGTACTTCAATCTGTTATCTTATTTCAAAAACGTGTCATCGATACTTACGTGTATTCAGTTTAAAAATATTTGATTGAAATAAATATTTGTTCAAACTGTACTATTTTCTTAAATTATTTATTAGATATTTTAACTGTGCTTATAGAAGAAAGACCAGACTAGGAAAATTGTAACTTCTTTTAAAATTATGATCATTTGACTATACGTTTTAAAAGAAATTAATTTATATTCATTTACTCCTTTGATTCATTAAATGTTATCAAGTTTAAAGTGTTAAAAAATAAATTTTGATTGTAAAAATTGCTAAGTTATATGGAGTGATTTTGATAAAAGATGTAGATATTTTAAACATAAAAAATTTATCATTTTAAATTAGGACTTATCTGATAAAAGATAAATTAATGCATTTTCCTATAATGTGAAAAAAAAAGCTTTCTGCTTAATTTTTTCCCCCCGATTTTTGTGCCTAAAGTAACAGAGATAGAAAAAAGAGGTTATTACGATGAAAAAGATAAGTACGTATTATTAGTAGGTTAAGCATTGGAATAAATGGATAAAAATGTCAATCGAAATATTTTTTCTTCTTGTAGATGGATAATCTATTTTGTTCGGAATTTGATGAATCAGTTCTTGTCAGAACGGCAAAATTATATACACAATACCACATTCGCTCGACGTAGAGGATAACTTAACAATCAATAACTATTGTAAAATATTCGAGATGCTTCCTTTTGTACTTTCTGAAGGAGTTTTTGTGGTAATGAGCTATTTTCCCATGAAAGTCAAAAGCTTCATACGACCCACCTGCATTTCTCCCTTTTATCATATGAATCCGTTCCACGTTATATGAAAACTACCCACCGGCGAAATTTTCCTCGTAGTCATTAAAACACACACAACTGTCCCTTATTATGTGATGTCTGCACTTCTTTCTTGACAGATGTCCACGCAGAAATTGAAAGAGATATATCTGAATGGTATTGTTCCACAATAGTAGGTTATTCTTACTATTGTGTGGAGCTTTCATTTCTATAACTTAGATCATTAGTAAAATACAACAGGAATTATACAGAAAGAGCTTCAATCGGTGAATAAATATTTCGGTTTAAAACTAGAATGATATATTTGATAAATCGAACAAAAGTATGTGGCTATTGAATGAGAAAAACATTTCGTAACTCAAAGAATAATATAATTGAAGATCTGGCTTTTCGCTAGTAATGCCATAAAATGTTAATGCATTGCCTTTCCCCGAAAATAAATTTCTGTCATTTGATTTGTGGTATGATTGCTCATTACATTATTGAATGTCGCATAATGCACATTTAAAAATTAAACAAGTTTTGGGCAAAGGAAAATTTTGGTAACAAAGGCATTTTCATTAAACAAAAAAAAAAAAATGTTCTTTTAAGTGAAAGCTTTTAGAATCAAGTATGAGTTTACAAAGAAAGAAAATGTAGCATTAAATTATTATGTACTTATAAAATATTAATAATTGCCAATTCAACCGACAAAAACTTAAAATTAAATTTTGTCAGCTGAAGGATTGTAATATATCCTCAACCCCGCCATACACGATACGATTCTGAGTTCAAATCGGTTTGTCATTTGACAAGTAGTATCGTGTATGAGAGTAGTTTGACAGATTGGAGAAATTTCAGGATCGTTCTGAATTTTCTTCCAACATGACTCTAATTACAGGAAGTAAACAGTAGCTTCCTGCAGACGCGTGTCTCTACTCACGCTAAACTATTTTTGGCGACATATGGGGAAAATATTATTTACTGGAACTTAATATTTCTGAAATTTAAAAACTTTGTTTGTTAAAATGTCTATAAAACAAATAATACTAGAATTGACAGACGCGTAAAAAGATAAGTCTTATTTATGATAAGTTATGAGCATTGATTATACGAATCAAATAAACAGAAAGCATGTGAAAAATAATAAGCTATTTATAAAGAAATGAAAATTTGCTACAATAAAAGACAAAAAATTTTTAAAAAATTATTATATCTATTATATGTTCATGTAATGAAATATTACTAAGAAATGGTTAAATATTATTATAATTAAAAGGAAAAAAGAATTTTTTATCTTTTGTTATAACCTTAGTTTAATAAATCAATATAAATGATTTTAAGAATTACTTTTATTTTCACAAATATTCTTTACGGAGAACTTTTATAATTGACTCACGTTTTCTGTATTATTTGTAATAAAGTTAGAAGAAATAATCATGGTAAATTTTAAATCTTTGCTCTTTCTGGCAACAGGTAGAACGTATAAAGTCACATTTAGTCTCATTTAAAAAATTCATGAATATTTTTCTTTTAATAATTAAATGTGTTTCCTTATCCAACAAGCTTTTTACTTCTCCTCATTTATCTTATTATAATGTAAGAAATTCTTATCTTCTAAGTGTATTTCTTTTATCATATTAAGATGAGAAAGAAATTTTTGCTGCATCAGACAATTTTTACAGGATCTAATCCAGAGCAATAGCAAGTAATATTTTTGCGCTTTATTTACTCATGTTAAAGCTATGGTAGTATTTTTTAAAGACATTTCTGATCTTAAAGAAGTATAGAAAAAGTATAAGAAGTAAAGTATAAGAAATATGTAAAAACATAATATCTTGATAGTAGATATTACAAGCAGACATATAAGTGAAGCAATAATTACTAAAAAGACTTGTAAAACTAACTGAATTAATTATTTTAAAAAAATGGAATTTTTGATGATTTTTCCAATCTGCAAGGCAAGCATTCTAAGACAAAAGCAATAAATGTTGAAAAATGGCACCCTTAAAAATAACTTTCCTTTCCAGGTGTGCTTTCTCTACTCTTGTCGTAAGGACAAGTAGTATCGCGTGTGTGAATTATTAATTTTTACCCCTTTTTCAAGTCCAAACATAGAATCGTATCGTGTATGGTGTGTTTAAAAGTTTGTTTTATTCATAGTCAAATTAACTGAAACGTTATGCTAGTTATTCAATAGAAATAGAATTTTGAATTTTAACCAGTACTTTTTAATTACAGCACATGAAGCAGCTTGCACATTAACAGTAAAATGGACGCTTCTTAGATGTTTTAATGAATTCCCAAACTTAAATCATAATTTTATAGATTGAATAAACGTGCCATGTTAAAGGTAAATAATAAACACGCCTCTTTAAATCAAAATATATAGTAGACTTTCGATTTTGATTTATCCTTAAATTATTATGTTGGTTGGGACATTGTATGTCAGTAAACCTGCATAATATTTTAAATCCGTATGGGGCAGGAGATTGAAAAGAAGATGTGTCTTTTTGTTGTTGATTTCCCCATTTAAATTACAAAATTACGACGCGGAATTATATGGATTCTGCGTTTAATTTTTTAATGATAAAAAGCATTTTAAATTGCGAAAATCATGTAAATAAATTTTGCGTTTTCCTTAAGAATTTGTTTCGATAACAACTTAAAATATGTTTGTTTTTATGCTTATAAAAGAAATTGCAGCAAAATTTGCAATATATATTAATAGTTAATGATTTTTTCTGATGATGAGAAAGTTAATGATGAGAAAGGAATTTCATAAAAAATGCTTTTCAACACTTAATTAATATAAATTCACTTTGATTGAATGAATTGATTCAAGTAAAATCCGCAAAAATAAAAATAAATAAACAATGAGGCTTAATCTTTACTTTCATATTGATTTTGTTCTTTTGAAATCTCAATATTGTGGATAAAAAAAAATTCATTTCAAGAAAATTTATTTTCCCAATTAATATAATATTAACTATCAAATAAATTGATAAAATGTGTATTTAAAAAAAGTACATTGTTTTATTTTCGGTAATATTCGCGCGTTTACCATTCTCTCTCTCTCTCAATAATAATTTTATAAAGCTCGAATACTTCTCAATCAATCAAAACAAAGAACAAACGATCTTTATATGCTTAGAGGGAAATAGTCTGACACATATATTCAAGGTAGCTAATAAGGTTTCAACTATAAATTTTGTTCTACCTGTCAAACAGTCGTTTTAAATTGCTAGAGTTTAAACTAATTTGTTGAAACAGTGTCAAAGACTTCTAATGAATACGACTCTGCGGCTGTAGCGTGAGAAGCAGACTTGACTGTGGCGACCAATCAAGCTTTCAGTAGAGAACTGGTTGGCGGGAAGATAATACTTGAATAAATGGAACTATGTACAAATATTTACAGCAAAAAATTAAAACAGTCTATCCATTGTCTAAGAGAAAATGCCTAGTAATGGGTCTGTTGGGACAATCTGCAGTTAAGAATTTATAATTAAAGATATCACAAAATTCATTTTCCTTACAGTTTCTTCCTTTTTCAAAGAATTTTTTATTTAATTTAGCAATGTGATACAGAGTATTGTCAATTTTTAGATCTTTGGCTATATTTTTGTTTCGAATATACCATGGAGCGATGGTGATTTTTCTGAGTTGTTTGTTCTGAAAAACATTCAATTTATGTTTATCTTTTTCATTAATGATATGCCAAACTGGAGAGGCATAGGTTATAATAGGACGAATCATTTAGATATAAAGCAGTCTTTTAAGCTTCAGTGAAAGTTTAGAGTTTTTTCCAAGAATATTAGATAAACATTCAGATGCTTGATTTCCTTTTTTAATAATGTTGTCAATATGTAAAGACCATGTAAGTTGGTTAGTTAAAGTAAGTCCCAGATATTTCATTGATTTTACTTCAGGGATGGTTTTATTGAATAGAATTAATTTGTCATGATTTAGATGTTTTAACTTATTTCTCTTTTTTCTCTTAAATACAATTAATTGAGATTTCTCAGCATTAATGGCTATTCTATAATCTGCAAAGATTATAGAATAGCCATTAATGTTTAGCCATTAACCAGTTTTCAATACCATAACGTATAATTTGTAATTTATTAATCACAATGTTAGGTTGCATAGATTCGTTTATAATTGCTGTATCATCAGCATTAAAGGCAAGCTTTATATTATTTTCATTATTTTCTGTGCCAGGGAAGTCAGAAGTATAAAATAAATATAAAATGTGTCCCAAGATGCTGCCTTGCGAAACACCAGCTTTGATTTTTAGAGTAAGAGATTCTTCTTTGTTGAAATTTACATGAAAAAATCTATTTGTCAAATAGGATATTAGAAGAAGTATAATATCTGGATTAAAATTCAATTTGAATTATTTATAAATAAGACCTTCATGCCACACTTTATCAAAAGCTTTGGAAATGTCTAGCATTACCATTGCTGTATATATATTTTTATGAAAATTTTGGCCTATAATTTCAGTAATTTTGATAAGTTGTTTTGTTGTGGAAAGGTTATGCCTAAATCCATATTGTTGATTTGGTAAGAGTTGCATATAGCATTTAATTCTATTATATATGATTTTTTCAAAATTTTTCCTAAAGTAGGGAGGAGACTTATAGGTCTATAATTTTCTGGAAGTCTGGGATCTTTTCCTGGCTTGTTAAATAAGATGACGGTAGCATTTTTTAAAATTGTAGGGAAGTAGGAGATTTTGAGACATTGATTATAAATATTTAATAGTTTATTAATGTATGCAATTGGCAAATATTTGATCATACTATTAGTGATATTATCATATCCTGGTGCTTTCTTGATTTTTAGTTTTTTAATGATGATAATAACTTCTTCAAGTTCTGCAGGAGGTATTGAAACTGTTGGTTTGGTTTGAGTGATTTGATTGATGTTGTTAGTGAAGTTAAAGTTGACATTTTTATTTGGTTGAAATTGCTGGAATAATTTCCAATTTTTCTTGATTGGATTATACTGGTCCTGTTGATCTGATTATGCTATGGCTATTGGTTGTTTTTCTTTTTAGTTGTTTAGATAAAGTCCAAATGCAGCTCTTTTCAGTACTTAATTTTCCTATTTTATCATTCCAGTAGTCTGTTTTAAATTGGTGACAAAGTTTTTTAAATTGTTTATTTAATTTGTTAATTTCAGCTTTGAATCGCGGGTTCAATGTTCGGTGCAGTTGCTTTCTGATGTGATTTCTTTCTTTAATAATTAATTAAAATTTTTGGTAATTTTAAGTAATTTTCATGGTATTTAAATTTGTTGGTGGCCATATTTTTTGCATTATTAATATCTTCATTAAATTTGTTTATTTCAATATTAATTTTATTTTGCACTTCTTGAAGGTTTGGGTCATTATTCAGATTTATACTGATATCAGGTTCACTCTTTCTATTGATGTTATCTTAAAGAATGTTATAATAAAGTTGCCAGTTGGTTCTAGAAATAAAATTATTATTCTGTTTTTTCTTTAGTCCCAGACATTCCTGAACTGGGAAGTGGTCAGAAGATAGGTCATGGATTGTTTGAGCTGACAGAGGGAATTTGGTATTAGTTATGAAAATGTCTATAAAATAGGATGATGGAAGTGGAAGTGCGTGGGTTCGATTGGGGCTACTATTTTCAGATTATTTGCTTGTACAATATCATTTAGTATATTTCCATTTGAATTTGATTTATTGCAACTTCAAACAACATGCTTGCTATTAAAGTCACCTCCAGCAATTGTTGGAATATTAGTTGGCAGAATGTTCATAATTCCTTCGTCCTTAATTTGGTGAACTGGTCTATTGTAGTAACTGGTAATTTTGATATTTAAGTTATTTTCTAGATTAAGTATAACAGGTTTCTTCAAATCCATCACCTGTGTTATTGCTGAAAAGAGTAGAATTAAAAGATTTTTTGATTATCACTGCAGTTCCTCCGCCAGCATGGTGTGTAGGGTCAGTTCTGAAAACATTGAAGTTTGAAATTTTGATGCTAATGTTGGATTTTAGATGTGTTTCCGAGATAAGTGCAATGTTAATATTGTATTGGTAGAGAAAATTCATATGTTCCGCAACTTTAGGTTTTAATCCATGTGCATTCCAGTTTAGAATATGTATTGGTGCAAAATTTAGTTTGTTAATTGTCATTATGGTCCATAGAGTCTGGCTGAGGTGTAGCTATGGCTGCATTTAAATGTTTCAATTGCTGCACTAATTCAATAATTCCTGAATTTTTAACATAATTAATTAGATTTTGCAGTTCTGAGAAAACTGATTTGGCTTCGTGCATTGTTTCTTTAGCTTTGCATATATTCTATACATTTTGAGAGTCCTTTAAATATCAGCGGTTTCACGATTGTGAATCAAAAAACACAGTTCTGCATTTTCAAAAATCTTTCATTGCATTGTGATATTTATGATTCTTTATTTAATTTATAATATTGACATAAGATCCTATCAAATATCTTGTGTTTGTTATGTTTAAAATATTTATCGCTATGAATAATAAAATATGAAGATTACATGGATATTTCAAGTGAAAAAGTTGTTTTAATATTAGTTGATGTAATTATTATATTCATAAAATTAATTACTTAATTATCGTTTTAATATTATATTTACCTTTTTACTAAAATTTTATGCTGGGCTTAAATATTTTTTATGGTGATGCTTGGGGTTGATTAATAATAAATTACATAACTTTTTAGATAATTAACTATCGAGATAAATATTAAGCAAAGAGTAACATTTAAGCATATAATGAATGATAATTAAGAGTAATTTTGAAATAATTGAATTTTATTCATAAGAACTCTAAAAAAAATTATTGTTTTGTTAAGAATTTTCAATTTTTTTTAATTACTTTAAATTACTTTATTCAGTCAATACTATTTACACAATTTCTTATGATAAAAATATTTTTTTCTGTAGAACTACTATAATATTTTCGTAGTTTTAAATTGTTTTCCTTTAAATATAAGTTAAATTCCAAAAATACATACTGTTTTCTCTCTCTTGGAAATAACAAAACCAAAATTGCGTTATCATTTCATTCATTATTTTTAAGAAAGGATTATTATTAATACCTTAAATTCATGTGATTCTCTTAATGAAGCAATATTTTAGAATAAAATTTAAAAAGAACGCTGCGAAGTATCCCCAAAATCAAAATATCAATTTAATAAGAAAGAAATTCTTTACTTAAAATGAAGTATGGAATGTACATATAAGTCAATAAAATTTAAAATCCTCCAAATTGAATCATAGTATCATTGTAACTTGTTTTAAGTCTAAATGAATAATATTTCTTTTTAAATATCATTTATTTAAATCATAATGTTAAGTTCCATTTTAATTTAAGATTTTATTAAATATGAAACAAATCAAGTCTTCATTCATTTTGTTATATGAAAATAATTAAAATCCATTTAAAATTTGTAAATATCGTTAAGTAAACAATAATTGTAAAAATTAAAATCAATAAACAAATATCATGGGGATTCTTTTCCAAACACCCGAGGAAATTTATTTAATACATTTTTTATTATGATAAAATAAATTAATATTCTCAAACACAATATAAATAAATTTATATTTTTCATACTCAAAAATAAATGGTGATTTTACTTAATGGTGTATAAACTAACCATCCACTGAAAATAAATTTAATTTCCTGTTTATTAGTCAAAATAATATCAAAGAAAATTTGAAAATTTTATTTCAGATAAAAATATAAATTACTATATTGCTCTTTGAAAAGTATTAAATATTCATCATCGTTTCTAAAAGAAATTAAAATGATAATGTAAAATATGCAATACTGTTAAATTATATTTGGATTATAAAACAATATTTTTATAGAATATCATATACTTTATAATGAATAATATTTTAAAAATCGCTTCTAAAATTTGATGATATTAAGGAAGCATTTAAAACAAAAAATAATATTTATTATGATTTACATATATCTTTGCAATTTTACAGACACAAGTAAAATGGTTACATACCATGACCTGCTGTTCATTACAAACGTACTTTATCGTTCTGTCCTAAAAATTCTCGCTGTTTTTCTTAAATTTTATTTTACATATGTAAATGTAAGGATGTTTAAGAATCACAACTTATTACACGTTAAAATTTGTTCATAATTTCAACATTACGTATTGCCGCAAAAGATTGGGTAATGGTAGTTTATCGATGCCATCTGGAAGCATGCGATTGCAATTTAGGGCTTTTCGTGTAGCGCACCGGGCTAGATGTTGTAGACTTCTTGGGTTAGGCAATGAGTTCTGAGTAACTGTATCGAGTCTTTTGGAAACCATATCTCTGACTCTTGGAAGAAGAAAGTTTAATCTGCCTTCGAAAAGGGTCTCTACTTCTTTCTTTGTAACTACTGGATCTGGCAAAGCCATATACAACATGTTCAACTTTTTTTCAAAGCGTCCATTTCGATTTACACGTTCTTTATGAGAAAATTCTGCGTAAAAATAAATATGCAAAAGAAGCATAAATCTTCTCAAAGACATATCTTCTGGTTTTATGAGAAGCAGACGGTCCTTGCTATAAATAAAAAAGATCATTTAATTAAATTGAAATGAAAAAAATCAGTTATTTACAAATTTTATAAAACGTATAGAAAATTCGTCAATAAATTGCTTTCTTAAAGAAAAAATTTAAGCGCATTAAATAAAGTAACCAAAATTTTCTAATCTTTTTCTTACTGTAAGGTATTGAAATTTAAGAATAAGCAAAATAATATAGAATATGGTTAATTTTGTAATGCTCAAAAAGTGTACAATATTGATAAATATTTTATATTAATATCCATAATTAAAATTTTCTTATTTTATGCTTTTTTTTCCCTTTATGTTATCCCATTAACTACAAAATATTTTCGCAAAATTTTATTTCCAAATTTTAAATTTCATTTCCAAAAATATACTTTTTCTTTTTTTTTTTTTTTTTTTTTTTTTTT